>JAWQFJ010012694.1:0-7500 GCA_034096865.1 Theodoxus fluviatilis | reverse complement strand
AGCACACGGAAGGCAGGTAAGATGAGGCAGCACACGGAAGGCAGGTAAGATGAGACAGCACACGGAAGGCAGGTAAGATGAGACAGCACACACAAGGCAGGTAAGATGAGACAGCACACGGAAGGCAGGTAAGATGAGACAGCACACGGAAGGCAGGTAAGATGAGACAGCACACACAAGGCAGGTAAGATGAGACAGCACACGGAAGGCAGGTAAGATGAGACAGCACACGGAAGGCAGGTAAGATGAGACAGCACACGGAAGGCAGGTAAGATGAGACAGCACACATAAGGCAGGTAAGATGAGACAGCACACATAAGGCAGGTAAGATGAGACAGCACACGTAAGGCAGGTAAGATGAGACAGCACACGGAAGGCAGGTAAGATGAGACAGCACACACAAGGCAGGTAAGATGAGACAGCACACGGAAGGCAGGTAAGATGAGACAGCACACGTAAGGCAGGTAAGATGGGACAGCACACGGAAGACAGGTAAGATGAGACAGCACACGGAAGGCAGGTAAGATGGGACAGCACACGTAAGGCAGGTAAGATGGGACAGCACACGGAAGGCAGGTAAGATGAGGCAGCACACATAAGGCAGGTAAGATGAGACAGCACACACAAGGCAGGTAAGATGAAACAGCACACAATTCGTTGATAACCATCGATTTCTTCCTCTTTTTTTTCTTTTTTCGCGTACGCACAATCGAAAACAGTTCAGACATCAGAAAAAAGGGTGGGTCGGGTTACCATGCTCACATCTAATTCTTTCCTTTGGCCTTATGATACTTCACCTACCACAACCTCATCGTTCAAATACAACTATCGTAGCGTCTACCACACCTCCTCTTCGCGCCTCCTCCTTTATCTGCCATCGCAGACAGACAAGGGGCGCGTTTCTTAGGCAAAAAATCTCGAAATAATCTCGAGGGCTAGGCGTTGCCTACGTCGTCTCGCTCACAAGGAGGCACTCGCTATGAAGGAGGGTGGCCGAGGTCATTCTAGTCCACTAGAGACTTCGCCTGCCGGCGAAAGAATCTCTAGCACAGTTCATAACACGTGACGGAACTAATCCGTCCGGAATATTCATAAGGACATACGCCGTTAAAGTAGCTCTAAGACTTTTTCGCACAAAACTCATAACTTACGTTTGTTGAGGCAATAAACAAGCGTTTGTTCGACAAAATAAAATGTTTGTGTTGAAATATAAACAAGTTTTGACATCTGAACGATTTCTGTAAGAAGTGGTAAAAATGGTATTCAGAGCGAGCTATTTTTGGCACAATACTGTAATGTGAAGGGTCAAGTCTATTACGCATTCATTGTGAACTGCGCCAGAGTCACGTGACTCGGGTTCACATAATGGGCCGAGGTTGCTCCGGAGGTCCCTCTCTGCGTCTCTCTCCAGAGGCCCGGATGAACCAAGATGGCAGAGACCGTGCCAACTGGGTTGCCGCTGATAGACGGCAAGGCCTGTAATGTGCTTCTTACTGTCCGAGAATGGATACGTGTACGTACACGGAAGTTTTTGCTGTTTGAGTGTTCATTTGTATATTTTGAGGAGTAGGTGTATAGGTTATTTCTGGACGAACACTCTTCGAATTCATTGTATCGTTTGCATACAAGAAGCACCGTACATGTCCATTCTGAATTGTGTCCCTTGTATTGATCGAAGTGAATCGAGGCACAACGTTTTCGACAATTTTGTCTACAATTGAACCCAGGTTGCTTTCTTTTCGTTGAAGCAGTTCCCATGCCATTCTAACTGTCACCATGGTATGTTCTATTAAGTGAAAAACTGTTGTGATGTCAGTATCGTCAGTTATTTCGTCTATCGGCAACTTCTTCACCGACTCTCGCGCCAGGACGCAGCCATGTTCTCTCGGACAAATAATGATTGGCCGTTTCTTAGACGTCTTGCTCACTCTCGGTTTGCCCTCAAGGAGAGTACCTAGAATAGGCAGCGCACCCAAGGTCTAGCTCAACCGCACTTTTTCAAACTGCACTTTTTCAAACCGCACTTATTCAAACTGCACTTTTTCAAACCGCACTTCTTCAAACTGCACTTTTTCAAGCCCTGTAGTTAACCTCCATTATAACAAAATGCACCAGATACTACAACCCCATGGTTCAAATACCGCTTCCGTACGTCACACCAAACCTGCAGGTCAGAGAGAACTTTTTCCTGCACCACTACACATTTTATCTTCGTCCATTATCTTGCTCAGCTAGACAGCTCCAGCTCAACCGCACTTTCTCAGACTCCATGCACTGGCAGTTAACTTCCACTACATAGAAATACTTCACCTTCTACAACCCCATCATTCCAATACAGCGAATCTGCGGGTCAGAATGGATTTCTCTCTCCCACACCTCGGCAACACACCTCTGCCTCGTCCATCATCTTGCTAAGCATGACAGCCCAAGCTCTACCGTGCACAGTTGTCCCACCCACGCACAGCAACGCACGCAGCCTCCGCCTCCAGCCTACACCTTCCTGGAACTTTCCTGACAGCTGCCAGAGCAAGAGGGAGAGAGGCAGGGGTTCCAAGAGAGAGGGCATGGCGTCTAGAGTCTGAAGGTCGTTGCCCTGGCAACGAGGGTGTGGGCTGATGGGAAGGGTTAAAGCGATTCAGGTTGGGATACCTGTAGGCATGTGGAGGGGCGACCCCACCACCACCACTCCTTCCCCACTCCGATCGTCCTCACCCCTCCTTCTCACCTCTTCCAGCCTTTTTCTACTCGATGTTCCCTTCCCTATACACCACTTAGCTTAGCTTTCTCGCCTTACTCGGAGTTCCCACTGCGTCAGCGCTCTGTTTGCAGTCACACAAGCAACTGGGCGACCAGCGGCCGTTCGTGTGGATATCACGTGTGGATATCACGTGTGGTGGATATCACGTGTGGATATCACGTGTGGATATCACGTGTGGATATCACGTGTGGATATCACGTGTGGTAGATATCACGTGTGGATATCACGTGTGGATATCACGTATGGATATCACGTGTGGATATCACGTATGGATATCACGTGTGGATATCACGTGTGGATATCACGTGTAGATATCACGTGTGGATATC
The DNA here is from genome assembly GCA_034096865.1 of Theodoxus fluviatilis. Lineage (NCBI taxonomy): Eukaryota > Metazoa > Mollusca > Gastropoda > Cycloneritida > Neritidae > Theodoxus > Theodoxus fluviatilis. The sequence continues at coordinate 4,413 of JAWQFJ010012694.1, read as the reverse complement.
ACGACCGCATTCTCAGGGACATCAATCTGTGGCCAAATGTTCATTTTAAAAAGAAGGAGGTGGGGATGGGGAAAAGTGGGGGGAAGGGAGTGGAAGTGGGGGAAAGGGGAGTAGCCGGGGAAAGGGGGGTAGTGGGGGAACGGGGGGAAGTGGGGGAAAGGGGGGAGGGGGTGGAAGTGGGGGGGGAAAGGGGGGAAGGGGGGAAGGGGGAAGGGGAGGAAGGGGGAAACGGGAGTAGTGGGGAAAGGGGGGGGGGGGGGGGAAGGGGGGAGGAAGGGGGGGGGGGGGGGAGGGGGGAGGAAGTGGGGGAAGGGGGGGGATGGGGTGGAGGGGGGATGGGGGGAAGGGGGGAGGAGGGGGGGAGGGGGGTAAGGGGGAAAAGAGGGGGAAAGGGGAAGGGGGGAGGAAGGAGTGGGGAAGGGGTGGGGGAAAGGGGGTGAGGAATGGAGGGGGGGAAGGGGGTAAAGAGGGTGGGGTGGGGGAAGGGGGGTAATGGGGGAAAGGGGGGAAGTGGGGGAACGGGGGTAGTGGGGGAACGGGTGGAAGTGGGCAAGGGGGGAGGGGTGGAAGTGAGGGAAAGGGGGAGGGGGGAAGGGGGAAGGGGGGGAAAGCGGGGAAAGGGGGGAAAGGGAGGGAAAGGGGGGTGGGAGGAAGGAGGGGAGGGAGAGGGGGTAAGGGGGTGGAGGGAAATGGAGGTGGGGGAAAGGGGGAAAAGAGGGTGGGCTGGGGGAAGGGGGGTATTGGGGGAAAGGGGGGAAGTGGGGGAAGGGGGGTAGTGGGGGAAGAAAGGAAATGGGGAAGGAGGGGGGGGGGAAGGGGTGGAAGGGGGGAAAGAGGGGTTGGGGAAATCGTGGAGAGGGAAAAGAGGGAGATGGGGGGAAAGAAGAGGAGTGGGGGAAAGGAGGAAGGGGTGGGTGAGGGAGGGAGGGAAGGGTGGGGGGAGTGGGGAGTGGGGGGAAGTGGGGGAGTGGGGGAAGAGGGAAGTGGGGAGAGAGGGTGGAAAGTGGGGGGAAATGGGGGAGGGGAAAGGGTGGGAAGTGGGGGAAAGGAGGGGAGGGGAGAAAGGGGGTGGGGTGGGCGAAGTGGGGTGGGGGGTGGGGGGAAGTGGGGGGAAAGACATGAGTGGGGGGAAAGAGGGGAAGAGATGAGGAAGTGGCGAAAAGGGTGGGGGTGGGGGAAAGAGGGTAAGAGGTGGGGGGAGAAGGGGAGGAAGGGGTGGGTGGGTGGAGGAAGGGGGAGAGGGGAAAGGAGGGTTGGATGAAAGGGGGGGAGTGGAGGAAAGGGGAGAGAAGGGGGGGGTGGGGGATGCTGGGGGAAGAGGTGGAAGAGGGTGGGGTGGGAGAAGTGGGGGAAGGGGGGTGGGTGGCGGGGAGAGGGGGAAAGGGGGTAAAGGGGGTGGGGTGGGGGAAGTGGGGGGAAAGGGAGGGTGAAAGGGCGCAAAGGGGGAGTGGGGGGAAAGCGGTAAGGGGTAGAGGTGGGAAAGTAGGAGGAAGGGTGGTGGATGGGTGGGTGGGAGGGGAAAAGAGGGTGGAAAATGAGGTGGAAAGGGGGAAGGGGGGAATGGGGGGGAGAGTCTCGGAAAGAGGGGAGGGGGATGGGGAAGTGGGAGGAAAGGGTGGGTGGGTGGGGGTGGAAGTGGGGAAAAGGGGAAGTGGGGAAAGGGGGGAGTGGGGGGAAGAGGTGGGGTGGGGGGAGTGAGAGGAAAGTGGGGTGGGGGTGGGGGGAGTGGGTGAAAGGAGGTGGAAGTGAGGGGAAAGAGAGAGGGAGTGGGTGGGGGTGGGGGAATGTGGGTAGGAAAAGGGTGGGGGGCAGTGGGGGGAAGTGGGGGTGTAAGTGGGGAAAAGGGGGAGAGCGGGGGAATAGGGGGGGAGGTGGGGGGAAAGAGTGGCATGGGGGTAAAGGGGGAGTTGGGAAAATTGGGGGTGGAAGTGGGGAAAGGGAGAAGTGGGGAAAGGGGGAAGAAAGTGGGGAAAGGGGGAAGTGGGGGGACAGAGGGGAGTGGGAGGAAAGAGGGGAGTTGGGGGAAGTAGGGAAAGGGGGAAGTGGGGAAAGGGGGAAGTGGGGGGACAGAGGGGAGTGGGAGGAAAGAGGGGAGTTGGGGGAAGTGGGGAAAGGGGGAAGTGGGGAAAGGGGGTAAAGGGGGTGGGTGGGTGGGGGAGCGACGTGGCTATTCAACATACGCATCGGGAGCAAACCAATCTCTCACTGAGATGCACAGACAATTTTAGTTGATTCTCCGATATTTTCGTCACCGCATTAACATTAATGTGGAATGCACGACCTTCGGGCACCACGCTCTAGTGCATGGCGATTCGTCATAAAGGTGCTGCTGCTCTAAAGGTTCGCTGTGGACACACGGCTCAGACGAGTCACACCCTGGAATGGGCACTGCACTAAAGCGGGAAGTTAACATAGACCACTGAAGTAAGTTGTGTGGATCACATATCACAGTGCCACCTTGATCAAGTATCTTTGAGGTTTCTGTACTCTCGAACCAAATACATGTTTATGATACCTTCTTTCATTTGGCGAAAAGAACATTCGTTCATGTATGAATAAATGCGTTGAATTTCATAATGATAATGAACGATGTGCAACAACGATTTGGAAACATATTTTGTACTCTTCACCGGCAGAGCTATTCCCGATGTCTAATTTCAACTCCCCGGTGTGCCTCACCGCCCATTCCATGATGTGATAAGACACACGTATCAGTAATAAGGATGACACCCAAGGGTCCCCGCATGCACTTTGTGAAACAAACTGCCCCCTGCCGGGAGGATGGCTCAAATCTACATGTAGAGCTTTCGAAGCCGACCGCACGTTTTAATGCACACCTCGCCTGCACGTCATGTAGATTTAAAGAGTGAACGCTCGTTTACAGTGTAGATGCACATACACTGAATGACGTAGGAAAACGTTCCGCGAGGGTAAAGTCTACACTGGCCCTGCCTTCCAGGCCGCTCCAGCTTTTGCTGCAACAAGGTGTAATCTTCTCTGCCGTCTCCCCTCCCCCCCCCCCCCTTTCCCATCCCACATTTCACCACGCCTACCTCCCCACTTCCCAATCCCCGCTTTCTCCTGCTTTTCCCACCCCCACCGCCCACCCCCTGCTGCTGCAAGTGCAGTATTCCCACTCAGTAACAAATATTGGCTACGTCCTCACCGCTTCCCCATCTGCAAACTCCCTCAGTCTACCTTGACTTGTCTAGATCTACGTTTACTCTGAAATTCAAGTGCAGCCACCCACGCACCCACGCACACAGACACATACACATACACACACGCACGCACGCACGCACATACACACACGCACGCACGCACGCACGCACGCACATACACACACGCACGCACGCACACGCACACACACCCAGAGAGAGAGAGAGAGAGAGAGAGAGAGAGAGAGAGAGAGAGAGAGAGAGAGAGAGGCAGACAGACAGACAGACAGACAGTAAGACAGACAGACAGACAGACAGACAGACAGGCAGACAGACAGACAGTAGACACACAGACACACAGACAGACAGACAGACAGACAGACAGACAGACAGACAGACAGACAGACAGACAGACAGACAGACAGACAGACAGACAGACACACACGCAGACAGACACACAGACAGACACAGACAGACACACATACAGAGACAGAGACAGAATGAGAGACAGAGACAGACAGAATGAGAGACAGAGAAGAAGAACAGGACAGAGAGAGAGACGAGACAGAGAGAGGGACAGAGAGAGGGACGAGGACAGACGGAGACAGAGAGGACAGAGAGAGAGACAGACAGAGAGACCAGACAGAGAGCAGAGAGACAGACAGACAGACAGACAGACAGACAGACAGACGAGACAGACAGAGAGACCAGACAGAGAGACCGACAGACGCAGACAGACAGACCAGACAGACGAGACAGACAGAGAAGACCAGACAGAGACAGAAAGACAGACAGACAGACAGACAGAGACAGCAGAGGCATACAGAGACAGACAGAGACAGACAGAGAGGAGATAGAGAGGAGACAGAAAGACTGAGACAGAGAGACAGAGAGAGAGACAGAGACAGACATAGAGAGAGGGAGGGAGGGAGGAAGGTAGAGAGAGAGAGAGAGAGAGAGACAAAGAGAGAGGGAGAGACAAAGAGAGAGGGAGGGAGGAAGGAAGGTAGAGAGAGAGAAAGATAGATAGAGAGAGAGAGAGAGAGAGAGAGAGAGAGAGAGAGAGAGAGAGAACCAGGTCAAGAGTGTAAGCAAGGGGCAGCCCACCACAGAGATGCTTTGTTTACTATCGGTTCAGCCTTTAACGTTCTCGTTTTCTCCTCCCCTAATGCACTATAGATGTCTCAGAGAGAGAGAGAGAGAGAGAGAGAGAGAGAGAGAGAGAGAGAGAGAGAGAGAGAGAGAGAGAGAGAGA
>JAWQFJ010012693.1:10000-24101 GCA_034096865.1 Theodoxus fluviatilis | reverse complement strand
GGCTAGCAGAACATCCTGCCTGAATTGTACAGGCCTGGCAAGCAGAACATCCTGCCTGAATTATACAGGCCTGGCAAGCAGAACATCCTGCCTGAATCATACAGGCCTGGCTAGCAGAACATCCTGCCTGAATCATACAGGCCTGGCTAGCAGAACATCCTGCCTGAATCATACAGGCCTGGCTAGCAGAACATCCTGCCTGAATCATACAGGCCTGGCTAGCAGAACATCCTGCCTGAATCATACAGGCCTGGCTAGCAGAACATCCTGCCTGAATCATACAGGCCTGGCTAGCAGAACATCCTGCCTGAATCATACAGGCCTGGCTAGCAGAACATCCTGCCTGAATCATACAGGCCTGGCTAGCAGAACATCCTGCCTGAATCATACAGGCCTGGCTAGCAGAACATCCTGCCTGAATCATACAGGCCTGGCTAGCAGAACATCCTGCCTGAATCATACAGGCCTGGCTAGCAGAACATCCTGCCTGAATTATACAGGCGTGGCTAGCAGAACATCCTGCCTGAATCATACAGGCCTGGCTAGCAGAACATCCTGCCTGAATTGTACAGGCCTGGCTAGCAGAACATCCTGCCTGAATTGTACAGGCCTGGCTAGCAGAACATCCTGCCTGAATTGTACAGGCCTGGCTAGCAGAACATCCTGCCTGAATTGTACAGGCCTGGCTAGCAGAACATCCTGCCTGAATCATACAGGTCTGGCTAGCAAAACATCCTGCCTGAATCATACAGGTCTGGCTAGCAAAACATCCTGCCTGAATCATACAGGTCTGGCTAGCAAAACATCCTGCCTGAATCATACAGGTCTGGCTAGCAAAACATCCTGCCTGAATCATACAGGTCTGGCTAGCAAAACATCCTGCCTGAATCATACAGGCTGGCAAGCAGAACATCCTGCCTGAATCATACAGGTCTGGCAAGCAGAACATCCTGCCTGAATCATACAGGCCTGGCAAGCAGAACATCCTGCCTGAATCATACAGGCCTGGCAAGCAGAACATCCTGCCTGAATCATACAGGCCTGGCAAGCAGAACATCCTGCCTGAATCATACAGGCCTGGCAAGCAGAACATCCTGCCTGAATTATACAGGCCTGGCAAGCAGAACATCCTGCCTGAATCATACAGGCCTGGCAAGCAGAACATCCTGCCTGAATCATACAGGTCTGGCAAGCAGAACATCCTGCCTGAATCATGCAGGCCTGGCAAGCAGAACATCCTGCCTGAATCTACAGGTCTGGCTAGCAGAACATCCTGCCTGAATTGTACCAGAGTTCTGGTAGCAGAGACATCTCTCGAGCACGCCAAGTTGTACAGCGGCCTGGCTAGCGACGAACCTCACTGCCTTGAATTGGAACATGGCCTGAGCTAGCAGCACATACCTTGCCGGAATTTGTACAGGCCTGGCCTAGAAGAACATCGCTGCCTGAGATCGTTCACAGGCCTGGCTCGAGCATAGGAACATCCTGGGCCATTAGAATTGATACAGGACGCATGGCAGAAGTAGACATGGCTTGCTTGGCTGGAGGTGTACTGCACTCTCAAGAGTGGCTCGTCAAGTCACACACACACAACACACAGTCACACTGACACACACTACAATATTCGCTAGTATGCTAGCACACACATGTCAAGAGTAGACACTACCATCACGACAGTACTACACACACATGTACACTACACGTACTCACATCACACACACACATACAACACACATCGTACGACACGTACACACACGTACACGCACACACACACAGAACACAACACACATCACACACACACACACAACACAACACACACACACACACACATGCACGTACACACAACACACACACACACACACACAACACACACACACAACACACCACACACACACACACATAGCTACACTACACACAAACACACACACAACACACTACACATCACACACACACTCACAGAAAACACAAACAACTCACACACACACACATACAGACACAGCACAGCACTACACAACACACAAATCACACACGCACACACAACACACACATACACCACACACAACACACAGCTACACAACACGTACACACACATATCAGATACACACAATTACACACACGCACATCACACACACAACACACATTACACACACAGCACACACACACACACATACACACACATACACACATACACACACACATAGACACTCACACACATACACACACAAGCACACACTGAAACACACATACACACTCACGACACGCACAGCACACAAACACGCACACACACACAACGCACATCACGCACACACACCGTACACAGACACACACACACACACACACACAGACAATGACAATCGTGGTATATACATAGCCACGATAGTCGTTTCACATGTAGGCGAATGACTGAAAGTGTCAGTCCACTGCTTATGGTCCGGGTTGGTCCGATAGGTGAGGGTAGGCTGACGGTGCGTGTAGATTACAAAAGTCTAAGACAAAAAGGGGGAGTGCTTTTATTATTGTTATAGCGCAGCTTTTAGCCCAGTACACGACACGAGCTTACACGCTTTATAATTTACCCACTGATCACTGGGCCGCTTTATTATTTTTTCATCAACCGCTCTACGGCGTGCGAGGATCAAGTCTCACCCCCTATTTTTTTTTTTTTTTTTATGTTTTATTTTTTTTTTTTTTTTTCTTTTTTTTTTTTTTTTTTTTTTTTTATTTTTTTATTCTTTTTTTTTTTTTTTTTTTTTTTTTATTTTTTTTTTTTTTTTTTTTTCTTTTTTTGGCATTTTTGTTGTCTGCTTGTTTTTTTTTTCTTATTCTATTTCTATGTCCTTTTTTTTTTTTTTTTTTTTTTTTTGTTTTTTTTTTTTTTTTCTTTTCTTTTTTTTTTTTTTTTTTTTTTTTTTTGTATTTTTTTTTTTTTTTTTTTTGTTTTTGTTTTGTGACCCAGATCTGCTATGAGCTCTGCCATAAATAACGCATGGATGATTGCTTTGTTCGTGGAGTATCATCACCATGATGGCTCTTACCTACTCGGCCTTACCACCTACTGGATCACCTACCGACTCACGCCATCTCACCACCACCACCACCTACAACATGCCCTACCGCAATCACGCATCAGAATGCACATCATCATCAGCAGCGTAGGCGAGCAGCGTCATGCATCATGACACTCAGCCTCAGTCATCATCATCATCATCATCATCGTCGTCGTCGTCGTCGTCGTCGTCATCATGATCATTGTCATCGTCATCATCACCATCGTCGTCATCGTCATCACCATCATCTTCGTCATCGTCATCGTCATCACCGTCATCTTCGTCATCGTCATCGTCATCACCGTCATCGTCATCATCGTCGTCGTCATCATCATCAGCAGCAGCAGCACCACCACCACCACCACCACCTTCATCATCATCATCATCATCATCATCATCATCATCATCATCATCATTGTGAACATCATCACCAAGACACAACGCAAAATTGGTTTTTGTTAATGGCAAGAGTGACGTCAGGTAACATTTATGGTGGGAAAAATGAATAGAGAGAAAGAGGGGGGGGGGGGGGGGGGGGGGGGTTGTGAGTGAGGGGTGGGTGGGAATTAGAAGAGATGGACAACGATGAAAGGTTGACGATGGATACGTGAAAATATACAAGTTTTTATATATGCATACGCTTAATGCTTTGCATGTCAAATTCGCTTCCAGTGAATAAAATTATTTTGTTTGCTGCAGTTGTATAGCTTGTGTTTGTGGATTTTTTTTCTCCACTCTTGTATGCATTTCTGCAAACTCGTTGATTCACTGTCATCCGATTGTTTATATCTGGACTTGACGAGTGTTATGCATCATTCTTATAATGTTCTTATAGTTTTCTGTCATAGCACGCCCTATCGTACGGTACCATTCCATATCATACCTTACCATTCCATACATACCTTACCATTCCATACCATACCTTACCATTCCATACATACCTTACCATTCCATACCATACCTTACCATTCCATACCACAGCATACAATACAATACCATTCCACACCATATCGTACAAGAGATTATCATAGCACACCATAACATAAACATAACACAATACCTTACTATACCACACTAAACCACACTTTATATGCTTTACTATACTATGCCGTGCAGTATCATATAATTCATGTTCATACCAAACCAAACAAAACCATACCATTTCATACCAAACCATTCTGCACCGTATTGTGCATTGCTAAATCCTACTGTACTTCCCTGGGCTAACTGTACCACCCTGCGCTAACTGTACCACCCTGCGCTAACTGTACCACCCTGCGCTAACTGTACCACCCTGCGCTAACTGTACCACCCTGCGCTAACTGTACCACCCTGCGCTAACTGTACCACCCTGCGCTAACTGTACCACCCTGCAAAAACTGTACCACCCTGCAAAAACTGTACCACCCTGCGCTAACTGTACCACCTTGCACTAACTGTACCACCCTGCGCTAACTGTACCACCCTGCGCTAAATGTACCACCCTGCAAAAACTGTACCACCCTGCGCTAACTGTACCACCTTGCGCTAACTGTACCACCCTGCGCTAACTGTACCACCCTGCGCTAACTGTACCACCCTGCGCTAACTGTACCACCCTGCGCTAACTGTACCACCCTGCGCTAACTGTACCACCCTGCGCTAACTGTACCACCCTGCGCTAACTGTACCACCCTGCGCTAACTGTACACCCTGCGCTAACTGTACCACCCTGCGCTAACTGTACCACACTGCGCTAACTGTACCACCCTGCGCTAACTGTACCACCCTGCGCTAACTGTACCACCCTGGGCTATCTGTACCAAACTGCGCTAACTGTACCACCCTGCGCTAACTGTACCACCCTGCGCTAACTGTACCACCCTGCGCTAACTGTACCACCCTGCGCTACTGTACACCTGCGCTAACTGTACCACCCTGCGCTAACTGTACCACCCTGCGCTAACTGTACCACCCTACGCTAACTGTACCACCCTGCGCTAACTGTACCACCCTGCGCAACGTAACCCTGCGCTAACTGTACCACCCTGCGCTAACTGTACCACCCTGCGCTAACTGTACCACCCTGCGCTAACTGTACCACCCTGACCACCCTGCGCTAACTGTACCACCCTGCGCTAACTGTACCACCCTGCGCTAACTGTACCACCCTGCGCTAACTGTACCACCCTGCGCTAACTGTACCACCCTGCGCTAACTGTACCACCCTGCGCTAACTGTACCACCCTGCGCTAACTGTACCACCCTGCGCTAACTGTACCACCCTGCGCTAACTGTACCACCCTGCGCTAACTGTACCACCCTGCGCTAACTGTACCACCTGCGCTAACTGTACCACCCTGCGCTAACTGTACCACCCTGCGCTAACTGTACCACCCTGCGCTAACTGTACCACCCTGCGCTAACTGTACCACCCTGCGCTAACTGTACCACCCTGCGCTAACTGTACCACCCTGCGCTAACTGTACCACCCTGCGCTAACTGTACCACCCTGCGCTAACTGTACCACCCTGCGCTAACTGTACCACCTTGCGCTAACTGTACCACCCTGCGCTAACTGTACCACCCTGCGCTAACTGTACCACCCTGCGCTAACTGTACCACCCTGCGCTAACTGTACCACCCTGCGCTAACTGTACCACCCTGCGCTAACTGTACCACCCTGCGCTAACTGTACCACCCTGCGCTAACTGTACCACCCTGCGCTAACTGTACCACCCTACGCTTCAGTCCTCCAGTTAATCCTTGCTTCAAGGATGACCGGTTCCGCTCCCATCCCTACGGGTCCTTTGGTGGCTCTGTAGGCCCAGTCTGGAGCGGCGAAGTTGAAAGCAGGTGCGTGGAAGTTCGTGGCTGTCAATGGGTTCCGAAGCTCTGTGTCGCCGCTCACGGGCTGCTGCGCGACCCTGGCGACGCTCACGGGAAGAAATGAAAAGCCTAGCTGACGCGATGCTGGCGACGCTCACGGGCTGCTGCGCGATGCTGGCGACGCTCCTCCTCCAGCGCTGCGGATGCCTTGCGAGTGGTTGCCCGCCACCGGGAGTGACCCTGCGCTGCCTCCTGTAGCTTGAGCGGTCCAGTGCGACACCATCTCTGATACAGTACACTGTATGATATTACGCAGTTCAAAAGCACACTACGCTGTGCTACTGTAACCTTCTCTACCCTATGCCACTCTACTCCAGTCCACTCTATTTTACTTCACTCTTCCTCACACTTGACGAATTATCTATAGTCGACTCCACATCACTGCACTACACCTCCCACCACTGCACTACACTTCCACCACTGCACTACACTTCCCACCACTGCACTACACTTCCCACCACTGCACTACACTTCCCACCACTGCACTACACTTCCCACCACTGCACTACACTTCCCACCACTGCACTACACTTCCCACCACTGCACTACACTTCCCACCACTGCACTACACTTCCCACCACTGCACTACACTTCCCACCACTGCACTACACTTCCCACCACTGCACTACACTTCCCACCACTGCACTACACTTCCCACCACTGCACTACACTTCCCACCACTGCACTACACTTCCCACCACTGCACTACACTTCCCACCACTGCACTACACTTCCCACCACTGCACTACACTTCCCACCACTGCACTACACTTCCCACCACTGCACTACACTTCCCACCACTGCACTACACTTCCCACCACTGCACTACACTTCCCACCACTGCACTACACTTCCCACCACTGCACTACACTTCCCACCACTGCACTACACTTCCCACCACTGCACTACACTTCCCACCACTGCACTACACTTCCCACCACTGCACTACACTTCCCACCACTGCACTACACTTCCCACCACTGCACTACACTTCCCACCACTGCACTACACTTCCCACCACTGCACTACACTTCCCACCACTGCACTACACTTCCCACCACTGCACTACACTTCCCACCACTGCACTACACTTCCCACCACTGCACTACACTTCCCACCACTGCACTACACTTCCCACCACTGCACTACACTTCCCACCACTGCACTACACTTCCCACCACTGCACTACACTTCCCACCACTGCACTACACTTCCCACCACTGCACTACACTTCCCACCACTGCACTACACTTCCCACCACTGCACTACACTTCACACCACTGCACTACACTTCCCACCACTGCACTACACTTCCCACCACTGCACTACACTTCCCACCACTGCACTACACTTCCAACCACACCACACCACACCACACCACACCACACCACACCACACCACATCACTCCAATCCACTTCTCTCCAATCCGCTACTCTCCACTGTACACCACTCCACTCTTCTCCGCACCACTCGACTCCACTGCACTTCACTCCAATCCAGAACAATCTACGTCACACCACTACACTCCATTCGAATCCAATACACTCGATCTACTTCACACCACACCTCTACACTTCACTCCACTTCATTCTACTTTAGCTCGGCTCTACTTCACTCCACTCCCCTTTTCTCTGTTTCACTTCACTCTACTGCACTTTACTCCAGTTTCACTCCACTTCACTCTATTTCACTCCACTCTACACCACTTCACTCTACTTCACTCCACTTCACTTCATTCTACTGCACTTCACTCTGCTCTTTTCCCACACCACTTTACTCCACTCCACTCTACCTGACTCCATTTCACTCCACTCTACACCACTTCACTCTACGTCACTCCACACCACTCCACTCTACTTCCCTCCACTCCACTTCACTCTGCTTCACTATAGTTCACACCATCTGCACTTCACTATACTCCTCTGTATTCCACACCACTCCACTCCACTTCACCCTATTTCACTCTATTCCACACCACTACACTCCACTCTATTCCACACCACCTCACTCCACTTCACCCTATTTCACTCTATTCCACACCACTACACTCCACTCTATTCCACACCACCTCACTCCAGTTCACTCCACTTCATTCTGCTCTACACTCTGCTCTGTTGTAGTATACACATCTTTAGCTGTTCTCCATTCCAGTTTACTTCCCTCTTCTCTCCCCTTCTCAACTCTCCTCCATTCCACTCTACTCCAGGTATACTGTTATCATATGTCACCTTGCGACTCTACACTTTAGAAAAACATTCTTATTTAAAAATAATTAAGCTGACATGCACACAGTACTAGGTTTGCTTGACGGCGCTGATACAGATTTACACAATGATAATACTGATAATAAAACGCGCGCACCGCTGAACGACGTCGTCACACACTCATTCCCGCCGCTTACTCCTTTGATGTCAGCACACAACACAACGTCCGTATTGTTGAAAACAGTTGCTTCCGTCAAAACTCAACCCAGTGCGCTTTGTTTAATCATTGTAGATATCCATTTAAGAGAAATTTGTATCTCTGAGCACGCTGCTTCACTGGATTGTGATGGCGATAAAAATAGCAATCATTTCCGATAACTTACGTGGAGAGTTACTTCCCTTGCTCCTTTATGCTGATGCCTTCGTTCGACACTCAAGAGCTGCTGTTATCCCTCCAGGTTTACTGGAGGTCCTACAGACTTTATCTGTCTGTGTGTGTGTCTGTCTGTCTGTCCCGTCTCCACGGCCTATATCTCAAAAACTACTGGACGGATTTCCTTGAGATTTTGCACACTGACTGGAAGTTAGGTCCCATTCAATATTATCAAATTTTCAGAATCGAGGTTTTAAAAGAAAGTGACTTTTTTACATTTTGGTGTTTCAATGAAAACAATTCAACAGACTCCATTTTGCAAAATCTGTGACGTCATCATTTGACGTCGAATAAACGTGACGTCATTTGCGAGTAGAATTTTCAGGATAATGGATTTCGTACACTCAAAGCACCTCCCTCCATAGTCAATAGATGTGAGAGCCTAATCGAGTCAAACTCTTTTCCTACGTTCACAAAACAGCATTTGGCTTCTTTGTATTATGAACGTCTACCAGCAGACGCAAAAAAGCGATACTACGCTGTGTTGGCGTCAAATTCATTCCATTTGTGAAACCGGTAAAGTATATGTACCATCTAGATCGTTGCCTTCGATGGTTAAAAGCATGGAATGAGGGTGAAAAAGGCACGATTCTAACGCACTTTAGCCAGGCACTCTCCAGCCATGAACATAGACGCCGACACGTGACCCAGATTCTCGCACTCAGCTGCGTGATTCGGGTGTAATACTGCCAATAAACATCGTTAAGCTTAAGATTACACCCGAATCACACGGACCGTTAAGGTGCATGGAGTACAGTACCGGTCAAAAGTCACAACGACCACCGACACCGACCATTTCAGCCTTCTTCATGATGCGTTAGAATCGTGCCGTTGTCGTGGTGTTAATTTTCAGCGTAATGACATCGAGTCAAACAGAGTTATCTATCCTACTTCAGCAAAACGCTTCGATGTTGAACCTCTACCAGCAGACGCCAAAATGCGATACTATGAGAAGAATATTGACGTTGATGGGTTAGATCCGTATGAAATACCAAACAGTTCATGCTATCATCCATTTTTCTACAATTTACAGTGCAAAATACGAACCACGGGGGTTTATGACAAGGTCGTTATAAATGCTTCATATACATACAAGTTTTCAATGGCACAGTTGGTAGAGTATTGGGCTCTTGGTCATGCATGACCAGGTTCGATTCTGTGCTGAAACTTTTTTTTCTTCTCTTTTTTCGAGGGGTTGTGGGTTCGAACCCGACCTGGTTTTTTGTGTTTGTGTGTGTGTGCGTTTTTTTCCTCCTCTTTTCTCGAGAGGTTGCGGGTTCGAACACGATCTTCTTTTTTTTCTCCAAAACCTGGAGGTTCAGCGCCAGCGGTTTTTATTGCGTTTCTTTCTGCCTACGACGCCGAGATGGTGAGTAAAGTATCGTCCGTGTCAAAATGTTCTTTTCTCTCAGACGTTGCCAGAGATATGGGTTTGTTTTGTGCTCGATGCGTGAAAACTGTGTACGAATGTTGATTCTCGATAGAGTTTCATTTTCGGTTTCGAGGATCGTACGTTGTTTACGAGGAGGAGAATTTCCCACTTATCGAGCGTACCAATGGACTATCCTGACACATTTCAACTCACAGTTTTGTATCAGTTGTTTTGCACCTCTATCGCGCGGTCCTGCCGTTGGTTTAGTCATGAGTTTACTGGATTGCTTTTCCGTCTGTCGTGTTGAACGGACAACCGCGTCCACATTGAAATACGGCTGACTTTGTTGACAGTAGCTTGTCTTCTCAGTTGTCGTCTCCACCACGACCACCTCCACTGCAACAACTATCACCACCACCAACTCCACCACCACCAACTCCACCACCACCAACTCCACCACCACCAACTCCACCACCACCAACTCCACCATCACCAACTCCACCACCACCAACTCCACCATCACCAACTCCACCACCACCAACTCCACCACCACCAACTCCACCACCACCAACTCCACCACCACCAACTCCACCATCACCAACTCCACTGCAACAACTCTCACCACCACCAACTCCACCATCACCAACTCCACCACCATCACCACCTCCACCATCACCACCTCCACCACCACCAACTCCACCACCACCACCAACTCCACCACCACCACCAACTCCACCACCACCAACTCCACCACCACCAACTCCACCACCACCAACTCCACCACCACCAACTCCACCATCACCAACTCCACTGCAACAACTCTCACCACCACCAACTCCACCATCACCAACTCCACCACCATCACCACCTCCACCATCACCACCTCCACCACCACCAACTCCACCACCACCACCAACTCCACCACCACCACCAACTCCACCACCACCAACTCCACCACCACCAACTCCACCACCACCAACTCCACCACCACCAACTCCACCATCACCAACTCCACCACCACCAACTCCACCACCACCAACTCCACCACCACCAACTCCACCATCACCAACTCCACCATCACCAACTCCACCACCACCAACTCCACCACCATCACCAACTCCACCACCACAACAACATGTGTGACGTACCACCATCGTCACCTCCTTCGTCATTTCTATCTCCAACTTTCAATGTTATCATCACCAACCCCCCACCTCCACCAGCACAACTACATTCAACACCCTCACCAGCACAACTATATGCATCACCACACCCACCTCCGCCAGCACACACACACACACACACACACACATACACAACTACTGTATGTGTGTGTGTGTGTGTGAGAGAGAGAGAGAGAGAGAGAGAGAGAGAGAGAGAGAGAGAGAGAGAGAGAGAGAGAGAGAGAGAGAGAGAATACGTACGTGTGAATGTGTGAATGAGTATATAAGTATGTGTGTGTGAATGTGTCTGTGTTTGTGTGTGTGTGTGTGTGTGTGTGTTTGTGTGTTTAAGTGTGTGCGTGTGAGCGTGTGAATGTGTGAATAAGTGTGCGTGCGTGCGTGCATGCATGCTTGTGTGCGTGTATGTCTTCTTGGTGCGTGTGTGTGTGTGTGTATTTATGTGTGTGTACGTGCGTGCGTGCGTGCCTCTGTGTATGTGTGTGTGTGTGTGTTTGTGCGTGTGTGTGTGTGTGTGAGACTGTGTGTGTGTGTGTTTATGTGTGTGTATGTGTGTGTGTTTATGTGTGTGTTTGTCTGTGTGTGTGTTTGCCTATCTCTCTCCCAGTTTCTCTATCTTTTCCCTTCTTCCCTGATTTCCTCCCTCCATATGTGCCTGCCTGCCCCAGCATCCCCTCGATAACGAGACTGATATAAGTCACGTCATACACTTATCATGGTAATCACTATCAACAGAGCCTTTGGAGCAGCTTCAAGTCATGGCTTTGGGGTACACCATCAGCCCCAGTCCCAACCACATCGAGTGCTCCCGTAGTGGAGTCCTTCAGCTTCCAACTGAGCAACGGGGTCCATGTCACCTTCACCAACGATGACGTGGAGTACATAGAAGCCGATGCTATCGTCGTCAGCAACGACGCGGGACTCACCAACGATGGCAGCGCTGCCAAGAGCTTGCTGGAGCGAGGGGGACGGGGGTACAGGGATTCCTTCCAGCAAATGAAGGCCGAGCAGTCTGGGAGACAGCATTGCGTCCTGCGCTGCAACGGGGGAGGCCTGAGCTGCGGGAGGGTTTACCACGCCCTCGTCGATGGACATTATCGGCTCAGGGCGCGGTCGAACTGGAGACAGCACCTTGATGAGCTCTACACCACAGTCTGTCGCCTGGCACAACATGATGGAGTACAGCTTATTGCCGTCGTCCTTCTTGGGGCAGGTAAGAATGCGCTGTTGTGGTTGTTGCTGTTGTTGTTGCTGCTGTTTTCTCCTGTACAAATGTAACAGATCACCAAATTAAGTCAAGTCCATTGTTTCTTTGGTTGATGTCGTTTTGGTTATTTTTGTCGTTGTCTTTCTCCACTGCCAATGTGACAGATCACCTAGATTGTCAAGTACCCTGTGTGTTTCGTTGTTGTTGTTGCTGTTGTTGTTGTTGTTTGGATTTATGTATCAAACGAAGCTTTAATTTGTGACTCTTTCTCTAACTGGATCGGTCCAGTGCGTTCGGGGAATGAGATTTCTGTTTCACCACAAAGTCCAATGGGTTCCCTTCAGAAGTACCAAGCTGTTTCCATCAGCGCTGTGATTGATGATTCGCCACTGGTTCAGCCTGTCTGTATACTGAAACCGAACATTTTCGAGGAGAGGTTTACTGCAATGTTTCTACGTCTGTGTGTCCGTGACTCCGCAGTTTAGCGCTTAGTTGCTTCCCAATTCCACCCCATTCCACCACCCCCACACCCACCACCCCACCCCAAACCACAACCCCACCCCCCAACCCCAACCCCAACCCCCAACTCCAACTCCAACCCCAACCCCAACCCCACCCCAACCCTCACCCCCACCCCCACCCCAACCCCAACCCCAACCCCAACCCCACCCCAACCCTCACCCCCACCCCCACCCCCACCCCCATCCCCATCCCCACCCCAACCCTCACCCCCACCCCCACCCCCATCCCCATCCCCCACCCCACCCCCACCCCACCACCCCCCACCCCCCACCCCACCCCACTCTACCCCCCACTCCCAACCCCACCCCTCACCCCCACCCCCACCCCCACCCCAACCCCAACCTCCAACTCCAACCCCAACCTCCACCCCAACCCCAACCCAACTCCCACCCCCACCCCCTCCCCCACCCCCACCCCAACCCCCCACCCGAACCCCAGCAACCCCCACCCCACCCCACCCTACCCCCACCCCCAAACCCACCCCTCATCCCCACCCAGCTGAGCAAAGGGCGAGTAGCCCCGACTGAAGTTGCCTATTTGCATGGACTTCTCACAAGAATGTGGTAGTACTAGCGGGGTGACAGGCAGACAGCTGCATGTATGGAAATGAAGCTGCCTATTTGCGTGGACTTCTCACAAGAATGTGGTAGTACTAGCGGGGTGACACAGCTGCATGTATGGAAATGAAGCTGCCTATTTGCGTGGACCTCACACAAGAATGTGGTAGTACTAGCGGGGTGACACAGCTGCATGTATGGAAATGAAGCTGCCTATTTGCATGGACTTCACACAAGAATGTGATAGTACTAGCGGGGTGACACAGCTGCATGTATGGAAATGAAGCTGCCTATTTGCATGGACTTCTCACAAGAATGTGATAGTACTAGCGGGGTGACAGAGCTGCATGTATGGAAATGAAGCTGCCTATTTGCGTGGACCTCACACAAGAATGTGGTAGTACTAGCGGGGTGACACAGCTGCATGTATGGAAATGAAGCTGCCTATTTGCGTGGACCTCTCACAAGAATGTGGTAGTACTAGCGGGGTGACACAGCTGCATGTATGGAAATGAAGCTGCCTATTTGCGTGGACTTCTCACAAGAATGTGGTAGTACTAGCGGGGTGACACAGCTGCATGTATGGAAATGAAGCTGCCTATTTGCGTGGACTTCTCACAAGAATGTGGTAGTACTAGCGGGGTGACACAGCTGCATGTATGGAAATGAAGCTGCCTATTTGCATGGATTTCTCACAAGAATGTGGTAG
>JAWQFJ010012693.1:0-2500 GCA_034096865.1 Theodoxus fluviatilis | reverse complement strand
AAGTCCAGGTAGTGATGGAATCCCCAGTGAGTTTTATAAAGTATTTTGGCCAGACATTAAGACCTACCTCTTAGATTCAATGAATCACTCATTTGAGAAAGGAAAGCTAACAATGCTACAGTGTCAAGGTATTATCACTTTGATTCCTACAAAAATCAAGACAGAACATATTTTAACAACTGGAGACCTTACTGAACGTTGAATACAAAATAGCTGCGAAAGCAATAGCAAATAGAATTTTAAAAGTTCTTTCATCCATCATACACCACTCCCAAACTGGCTTTATAAAAAATAAATATATAGGAGAAAACATTAGACTGATATATGATGTTATCCTACATGCTAATGAGAAAGATATGAAAGGGTTGATTATGTTTGTAGACTTCAAGAAAGCCTTTGACAGTGTTGACCATGACTATATGATCAAAACACTTGAGCATTTCAACTTTGGCAAAGACTTGATACAGTGGATCAAATTTTATTTTACCCAGATGCATAAAGATGTGTAACTAACAATGGATACATGTCAGCATTTTTTAAAGTAGCCTGCGGAACAAGACAGGGATGCCCTCTTTCTCCTTATATTTTCAACATTGTGATTGAAATTTGTTCTCATTTAATAAGAAATAATAAGGATATTCAAGGTTTCAAACTTCTGGATACCTCTGTCAAAATGACTGCATATGCTGATGATGTAACTATTTTTCTAGATGGAACAGAAAGGGATCTCAGCACTACCTGCTCCATTCTTGAAAGCTTTGGAGAAAACTCTGGCTTAAAAGTCAGCTATGAAAAGAGTGCCATTCTAAGAATAGGTCCCCTCAAAGACACTCAGGTCAGACTATGCCAGGAAAAGAACTTTACATGGACTTCAGAGGGCGTTAAAACGCTTGGAATATTTTTCACTAATGAAACAAGCAAAATGACTGAAATAAACATGAATGAGAGATCTAAGAAAATGGTTATGCTATTACACAAATGGAAATCTCGTAACCTCACCTTATATGGTAAAATAACAGTCATTAAGATGCTAGCCTACCCTATTATACTATACCCATTGACAAATCTACCTGATCCCACTGAGAATCAACTAAAAGCAATAAACAAGGAACTGTTTAAGTTCTTGTGGAATGATAAACCCGACAGAATAGCTCGAAAAGTAATGTGTCAAATGATAGAAAAGGATGGTTTGAAAATGTTAGATGTTCAAACCTTTCAATCAGCAGTCAAAGCAAACTGGATAAAACGCTACACCAACAATCAAGGAGAATGGAAAACAATAGTTAGACATTATCTCAGTAAGATTGGGAAAGAAAATTTCTTTAATTCAACATTGAATGAAAAACATATCAAGCTGTACATCCCTCAAAACAACTTCTTTTATGATGTAATGAAGCACTGGAATAAGGTTGTTGGGACAGAAAATCTTGCTGACAATATACTAGAACAATCCTTGTGGTATAATTCAAATATATGTCATTGCAGGGTACCAGTCAAGTCCCAAAAATGGGCTGACAAGGGTATCTTGCAGGTGAAACATATTGTTAAAAACAATGATCTAGTCAGTTTTTTCAATCTGAAGACAAAGTACAAATTAGATGCAGAGGATATCTTTACTTATCAAACAATAAAAAGTCTATTCCACAGGAATGGATGCAAAAAAATAAGAAACTACCAATGTCAAAGTCAGTGTGAGAGAATTAGTGAAAGAATAAATAGGGTATCAAAATGTACTAACTTCTTTTACTCAGTTCTAATTGACAATATGGACATAGACATTCATTCCCCCCAAAAGTGGGAAAAATCATTCGAGGGCAATAACATTGTTTGGGAAAGCATTTATACTCTGCCAAAGCAATGCACAATAGACACTCAGCTAAGGACCTTTCAGTTCAAATTCTTACACTGGATTACCTCAACAAACATCTTCCTTCTACGTATAGGAAAATCATCATCATCACTTTGTGGATTTTGTTAGTGTTGTATTGAAACACAGGAACATATATTATTGAAATGTCAAGTAATAAAATATTTCTGGTGCAAACTACAGCAATATGTAGAAAGCAGAAAGGCAACATTTTCCAAATGTAAATATTCTATATTCTTTGGTGATAAGCTCGCTCCTCCTATTGTAAATCGTATCTTAATATTAGCCAAAAAATATATTCATCAAGCCTAGTGTCGAAATTATGAAATAGCGTTTGACTCCTTTAGGCAAGTCCTTCAGTATACATATAAAATTGAGGAAAGAATTGCTTTCAGAAATGGAATATTGGAACAGCTTCAGAGCAAGTGGTCGCCGGTCCTACCAATATAAATAAAGATGCCATAAACTTTACAAGAAATTGTCCTTTGCCCAACGTCTCTTGAACTCCTCCAACTCCCCCCCCCCCCCCCACCCCCCGCCCTCACCTCCCCTCTCCCTTTCACCCTCTCCTTTCCCCTTCCCATTCCAGATCTCATCTCTCGTGCTCATCACCCCCACGATAACTACAGCATG
>JAWQFJ010012691.1:0-14626 GCA_034096865.1 Theodoxus fluviatilis | reverse complement strand
GTGGCGACCTGGGCAAGGTGGGCAGAGTGGCGACCTGGGCAAGGTGGGCAGAGTGGCGACCTGGGCAAGGTGGATAGAGTGGCGACCTGGGCAAGGTGGATAGAGTGGCGACCTGGGCAAGGTGGATAGAGTGGCGACCTGGGCAAGGTGGGCAGAGTGGCGACCTGGGCAAGGTGGGCAGAGTGGCGACCTGGGCAAGGCGGGCAGAGTGGCGACCTGGGCAAGGTGGGCAGAGTGGCGACCTGGGCAAGGTGGATAGAGTGGCGACCTGGGCAAGGTGGGCAGAGTGGCGACCTGGGCAAGGTGGGCAGAGTGGCGACCTGGGCAAGGTGGGCAGAGTGGCGACCTGGGCAAGGCGGGCAGAGTGGCGACCTGGGCAAGGTGGATAGAGTGGTGACCTGGGCAAGGTGGGCAGAGTGGCGACCTGGGCAAGGTGGACAGAGCGGGCGATAAGGAAAGCGGAGGTGACCGCTGCCCTGCAGAGGGAACGTGACCAGGAGGTTATCACAACATCACAGGATTGCCTTGCATTTCGCTCCGTCCGTCGCCAGGCCCCAGGCTCATTCCCTTCTGTTGATTGCTGTGCAGCTCGCTCGCACCCCTTCCCCGACACCACTCCTCCCTTACCCACCAGCCCCACCCCCTACACCCCTAGGCACTCGCCCACCAATCCAATCTCACGCACACACCAACCAACTTCATTTACTATGCCACACTCTGCGTCTCCTCAATTAACGTTGACACTCTTTGAGCAACCTTTGCTCTCTCTCACCCCCTCCATCTCCGGTCCCCTCCTCACATCCTCCTCTAAACCACCCCCCCCCCCCCCAGCTTTTCTGGAAGCATCTTTTCCTACCGCCAGCCCGTCTCCACAACCAGTCTGTCCATTTAGTCCATGCCACACCTCTATTTCTCATTCCCACAACTTCCATCGCTCCATTTATCATGTAGCCTCCCTCGCCTTGCCTTCCTCAGGATCATCTCTTTCCATCCCCTATTCACCCCTCCCAGACTATCGATAACCCCCTCCCCTCCCCCCCTCCCCCCTTCCACGCCTCCATCTTTCTCCACTGTGAAATGTCCCCTTTGTGTGACGTCACTGGTCGCCTCCTAAGGACGTGTTCACACGCAATGGCGAGAAATGCGGAACAGTTTGTGTTGCACCACTATGGTTTTCGGGGTGCGAGTACAGAATATGGACGTTGGGGAGATGCTGGAGACTACAGTGTGTTGCTTGCAAGCTACAGTCAGTGACTATGAGAAGTGTATCATGATCTTTCCATTCTGACAGCTGTTAACAGGACATTTACTCACCATGGTTGATGAGAGAGAGAGAGAGAGAGAGAGAGAGAGACAGACAGACAGACAGACAGACAGACAGACAGACAGACAGACAGACAGACAGACAGACAGACAGACAGACAGACAGACAGACAGACAGACAGACAGACAGACAGACAGACAGACAGACAGGCTCAGAAGAAAAAAATCCGAATGTTGCACAAATCTGAGTAATATCACCGCATCAAAGAAAGCAGACATTCTGAACAGACGCAGTCCTGAAGATCTCCGGAGATCCTGTAGGCCACGCTGTGGAAGTCGGATTCGAAAGCCCATCGACCTTGTGTTGCAGCTGATGGAGGAGGAGCGAACGGCTTTAACTCTATGCTGTATCCTGATGATGCGATGAACTTTGGTGGTTCTTCGAGTCGAACTAGATAACCAATCCATATCAATGTTCGTGCATCAAGGTTGGGAATGCTGAACTGTAGCATCATTTCATGCTCTAAACGCTAGTCTTGTTGTCAAGTCGACGACTGGTCAGTGCGTTGTCCTGTGCAGCACTGACCAGTGACCTGCATCCTTGAGTGAAGTGCTTCCTGCAAAGCGTTTCCACCCATCCAGGAGGGTGAGAAGATGCTCACTGTTGGGGGCAGGGGTTGGAAATCGCGATATGACGAGTCCGCAGTTGCGACACACAGACACACTTTGGTTGGAAAGCCCTGCTTCCCAGTGATGGGCAGTGGGGACAGCAAGAGAAGCATACGGCCCGAGCCGCTCCATGTGGCCCTCGTCAGCTGGAGCCCCTGGCTGTCTGGCTTTCGGGCCTGCTCCAGCTGCTCAGCCTGCATGGGGTGGTCCCAGGCAGCCAGAGAAACGTTTGTATCTCCTTGTCGTTTCTTCGTCTTTCTTGTGAGTCTGAAATGTGCCAGTGGAGAAAATGATCAGTCAGTCCAATAACGATAGGATCAATAGAGTAGTGTGACTGTTATGTGAGCATGGATTTTGAAAAGCCTCCCTATAAACCCGCTGCCCAACCACCCTAAGCAGGTGATGAAGGGTCCATGGACTTTGCAGGGTCTGTGTAAGTACAGAATCTTCCAGGGTCTTGGACCTCATCACAAGTGCAAACGTCAGTTGGGCAGACGCCAGGACATGTACCACATCGTCCTGTTCTGGTTTTGAAAAACGTCCACAACCGTATATTGTAGCTTGCCCACTCTTCAACGCATTGTTATAGCGATGCTGCTAAAGCAAGCATGGGTTGTGTAGCATGATCGCGTTCATTCATGACTTGGTTGCTGTAAAAGTACATGTCGTACTCAAGGTAGTTTAGAACAATCACTTCGGCTTGGCTATGTTCTCTCCTTTAGCTATAAGCCCCAATGATACTGTGACGTGGTAATGATGGGTATCGCGTTTTACTGGGTATCGACGGCTGTTCGTGTTTGTTGGTGCACACGTGAGGTCGTAATGCTGGAGGACGTGGAAGGAAGAACTGGAGGTCGAGGTGGTGAGGCCATCCAATATGGACTGCTTGCTTCCGAGCAATACGCTCTTTCATCGGCATGTCCTCGCACAAACTCAATACGAAGGAACAGCTGGATAAGTTTGATATACATAAATGGAAACGAAAGGTTTCTCGTGGTATTCCCGCCGGAGTCTACCTTTAGTGAAATCGCGACCGCAGATG
This sequence comes from Theodoxus fluviatilis, assembly GCA_034096865.1. NCBI lineage: Eukaryota > Metazoa > Mollusca > Gastropoda > Cycloneritida > Neritidae > Theodoxus > Theodoxus fluviatilis. Next base: position 11,652 of record JAWQFJ010012691.1, on the reverse strand, counting down.
GGTAATCAATATTTTCTTGTCAATGACTTTGGAATGTAGGCCCGTTTTCAATAGCTCTGTCTCGGTGTATCCTACCTGAGAGCTTGTACTTCAGCAAACACTGTTTCTCTGAGTAAAATTGCACAAGATGTAGCACGCCATGGGGGAGGAGGGTGGGGTGGGGGAACGTTCCATCTCGTTAAAAGGGCAGCTATCGTTAACAGCCTTATAGAACGGCTGCAATGTTGACGATAGGAAGTAAAACCCATTCAAGTAAATTTTCGATCAACGTGCTCTAACATGTGCATTTTTTTAAAACATGCACGCATGTGCCGTTTATTGTTTGTGAGGTGACGGGCGTCTCGCTTGAACCAGCTGACGCACTCGTGAAGTTCGTTTCCCGAGTGTGAACGGGACCAGAGTGGTTCCAAATGTTATAAAATTTCTCAGTTTTTACACCGTGGGAGATTAGGATGGAGTTGCAGGGGAGATCAATGGTGTTTGCACAACAATCACCATTTCCAATTACTGGCCTTCCGCTCCCAATCTCCCTTTGGAGCTAATCCCCGTCTGGGTGGTGTTGCTGGCAGCACTTCGTCCACGCCTTGTGGGCCTCACGGCACTGCACATCGATCTGTCGTGGCTGTGAGGCTTTCGAGCCTCGTGGTAGGACATGGAGTCAAGGAGAGCGGTACTGCACATCCATCTGTCGTGGCTGTGAGGCTTTCGAGCCTCGTGGTAGGATATGGAGTCAAGGAGAGCGGTACTGCGAGGATCAAGTCACATCAGCAATTGAATCAGCAGGCAATAACAGCAAACAAGCACGCACACGTGTATGCACAAATAGTTACTTATAAATGATTCTCTCTCTCTCTCTCTCTCTCTCTCTCTCTCTCTCTCTCCGAAAACTATGGTATTGTGGGTAATTATAAATACTGAAGTATTCTTAGCATATTATGCTAAGAATACTTCAGTATTTATAATTCTGTTCAATGCTGTGTAAAGTGCAATGATGGCCTCACGGACTACTTTGAATGTCCCATGGGGGTAAGACAGGGCTGCAGTTTGAGTCCGATATTTTTGTTACATAATGGACGAAATTACAAAAAACTGTTAAGAAGTTGGGCGAACACGGTGTACAGTTCTTGCCCAACACTGACCAATTGTACCTGCTCTTGTTTGCAGATGATGTTGCATTGATAGCAGACTCGGTTGTTGGCTTACAGAATCAAATATCTGTCCTCATAGATAAAGCAGATGAACTTGGATTAATTGTAAATCCTGTCAAAACAAAAGTTGTTATTTTCCGATTAGGAGGGCATGTTGCAAGACACGAAAAATGGTCACTGGGAACAGAAAGTCTCGAGATAACAAATGAATATAGCTACTTGGGCATGATGTTTTCCACAAAACTGTGTTCAAATACTGCTTTAAAAAATCTGGCGGACAGAGGCAAGGCAGGGGTGATGCAAATTCTTCGTTTTATACGCAAATTAGACTTTGTGTCCCCTCATGTTTTCTTTAAGATGTTTGATGCACAGATAGAACTGTTTCTGTTATACTCGTCTGATATATGGGGTCTAGGAGACTGTGAAGTGATTGAAAATGTACATATGTATGCCGTGAAAAGTTCTTAAATGTGAGTATCAAAACACCAAGTACCATGGTATATGGGGAGACTGGAAGGTATCCACTGCATATCAATGCAAAATTGAGATCAGTGAAATATTGGCTGAAACTGTTGAAAATGGAAGACTCCAGATTACCCAAATTAGCATACAACATGATGGTTAAACTGGGCAAACAAAAGTAAGACGTCTTTTAATTGAATATGGCTTTGAAGAACAATGGACTAAACAACGTGTCTCAGAAGAACGAAGTTTCGTCAAGACACTGAGGGAAAGATTGACTGACAAATTTAATGAGGCCTGGGGAAAAAATCTGGTGGATAGTGATCGGTTTTCTGGGTATCACCTATTTAAGAAATCGAGAGAGTTGGAAAGATTTTTATACAGTGTAGACAAAAGGTTTTTAGAGAGATGATCACTCGTTTCAGATTAGGAATAAGTGAGTTATTGTGCCGTAGGTTACGATACTGTACTGACAGTCCTGCTATTTGTCCATCATGTCATCAAGAGACGGAAAATGAAATACACTTTTTGTTTCAATGTCCTCATTTTGCAGATCTGAGAAATAGATGCATAAGTTCTAGACACAACAATGATACCGATGACCTGGTGGGTACTTTATCGTCGCAGGATGAAGCTGTGATTAGAAACTTGGCAGCATATTTGTATTTAGCTCTCAAAAGGAGAGAAAAAGATAATAATCCTAATTCAAATGAGTCATGAAACAAATAATCATTGTTGTACGCGCTGATGGCCTAACAAAAAAAAATTTCGAGTTCGAGTTCGAGTTCTCACTCTCTCTGTCTTTCTCTCTCTCTCTCTCTCTCTCTCTCTCTCTCTCTCTCTCTCTCTCTCTCTCTCTCTATCTCTCTCTCTCTCTCTCTCTCTGACTTTCAACTTGTGCTTGTTTCTATGACATTGTCTGTCTTTATTCGCATCCCATTACACTTTAGGGGCGTATGTTTTTCTGAGTGATGATGTGTAAAGGTTAGCTTTTCGACCCGGTTGACAACACGATCAAGAGACTACCTTGAAAAGTCCACATTTCTCAGACAATAATCGATAACACTATTTCCACGAGAGAAGATACAAGCTGTACCGACCATCTCTGTCTCCGCTAGTACATCCATTCAAGATAACCAACTGATGAATAAGACAGAAGTTTCAAAATGTTGCCAAAGATGTACACAGTACTATCCTGGGTAACTCGGCGTGGTCTGATGGAAGGGCACCGGGAATATCGTGTATCAGACCGTCACCCTCACTTTCTTCTTTTACATTCCGAATATCCCAATCCTCAACGCGGGCATTCGCGTCTCCGAAAAGAACCACTGCCGAGTTTGGAAACGACTCATGAAGATGCAGCATGACGTCTTCTAGTTGCAATCATTCTAGTCCACTAGAGATTTCACCTGCCGGCGAAAGAGTCTCTAGCACAGTTCATATCACGTGATGGAACTATTCCGTCCGGAATATTCATAAGGAGGTCACAAGAGAGGCTTGTGGGATAGCACTCTGCTCCCTGACATACGCCGTCAAAGTAGTTCTAAGACTATTTCGCACAAAACTCATAAATTACGCTTGTTGAGGCAATAAACAAGCGTTTATTCGATAAAATAAAATGTTTGTGTTGAAATCGAAACAAGTTTTGACATCTGAATGATTTCTGTAAAAAGTGGGGGAAAATAGTAGGCCTATCCAGAGCGAACTATTTTTGGCGCAATGCTGTAATGCGAAGGGTCAAGTTTATTACGCATTCATTGCGAACTGCGCCAGAGTCACTACTGACTCGGGTTCACAGAATGAGTTGCGATAAGCCGCAAACTGTATCACGATCCCTGTAAAATGGAGGAGTCAAGCGGCGGGACATACACGAAGATCAGAACACATTTGACCCCTCCATTATTCAACAGAAAAACTTATAGATCGTCTTACTGGAGGTTTATATGAGTGATAGATAGTCCCAAGTGTGGTTTTTGTTCTCTCTTACCAGAACTACTACTCCCCTCAGGGGCGGACGAGGGGGGGGGGGTTCCTGGGTTTCCGGAACCCCCCCCCCCCCCCCGCCCAACAGAAAAATAAAAACTATTTTTTTTTTAAACTAAAAAAAAACTTTTAAAATTAGTATCAAAATGTGCTGCCTGAAAGTGATAATGATGACTATCAGAATGCGTCAGATTGGAATATTTTGCAGTGAAAATTCCCCCCCCCTCCGCTCTCACGTTTGGGCTGAGGTTCAAGCGCACCAATAGGGTCGTTCTCCCCCCCCCCCCCCCCCCCCGCTCACACGTTTCGGCTGTGCTCGAAGCGGTCCTATAGGGCCGTTATTCGGCCCCCTTTCCCCACCCCACCCCGCTTTCACGTTTCGGTTGAGCACTGAAAACCCCCACCCCCGCTATCACGTTTCGGTTGAGCCCTTTAACACACACACACACACACACACACACCGCTCTTAAAAAAGTTTGGAAACCTCCCCCCAAAAATGAACTGATCCGCGCCTGATACGAGTCCCCACAATACATTTCTACACGGTTCATTCCCCCACTCCACGAGCTGTATGAAGGGGTAGATGATCAACAGGAGTGCCAATCAACAAGAAAAACCAAATACGTTCAATCTCTGTATCAAGCCCATAGCAGATTTATTTCTTTTCTGTTGACACAAAGGAAGAAGAGTTCCTCATAAAACATGACCTTCCTGCAACATTAAACGCCACATACTAAAACCGTCATTCTGATGAATGAAACACCTTTAAGTCTTTGAAGAGCTTCCAAAAGAGAAATTATTTTCTCATGTTATAGCACTGAGAAACAATAGAGAACAAGGAATTTTGAAACGTTCGAGACAAATATACAAGCCACAAAGGCACATTGAAAAAGTGGAGAACTTTGGGAAATATTGACATTCCCGTCATGCTTTGTGCACAATAATAATAGTGCAAATGAGCAGTGAATAGAAATAGAACAGCATCAAGAATAACAAGAATTCCGCATCTGTAACAAGTTGAATTCTCATCCAAAGCTTTCTCCAGAAATGCATGCAAAATGCTTCCCTTTTCCTTACTGGACTCGGGCATTGCACTGCGTTTTCCCGCACAATCAGCCGAGTGGACCAAGTTTGTGGTGGGTACAAGACAGTAGCCATCGACATGCGCATCACTCCTCATTAAAGTGACTGACCCTCTCGAAATGTCAACCTCGATTACCATTCGTAACAAAACGATTGGCAGAGGTATTTGTCTTGACTTCAGTTTCTGATCACGTGTCCACATGCTCTCATGCGATGACGAGATAAAGGTGTGAAATAAACATGTAGAATACAAAACTGTCGCAAATCCCATTTCTTTCCTGTAAGGCGTGGCACGAGGCAGGGAGCTACCCTGTCATGCTACGTATATCTCGATGTGCGGATATACTTCATATTTTAGTCCATGGCAATGGAGACATGCAAGTTAATCAGATTAACATTGGAGAATACACCAAATGTCACTTCGCAGATGGCACTGAGTTTTCCTTGATAGCACAAAGAGATCTATCCGAGCTATTCTTCGTATTCTTGCTACAATTAGAGATACATCGGGACAAAAAGTGACTAGCAACAAATCTAAGGCTGTATGATTAGGTTCTGTGGCTAACTCCTCATTCTGACTGTGTTCTGACGTAGCGGGTCCGTTTAAAGTACTAATGATGGTCTTTACAAGTAACGTGGAGGATATGCAGATGTTAAACTATCAAGGGGTGTTCAAAGATGTCAAAAATGTACTCCGAATCTTGACGAGGTGAAATGTAAGTCTTCGTGAGAAATTACTGTCGTCAATTTCTAGGCGTATCTAAATTGAAATACTTTATTTAACATCCCACGACCTTCAGACTCGATGATGAAGGAAATTCAAAAGGAGTTATACACTTTGTCTCAACAGACAAACCAGATAAAATCAAGAGTTCAGTACTTACTCAATTACATCAGAAGTTTCGAGACTTGGGTGCCAGTTCAAAGAGACTTAATGAGTGAAAACATCTACAACTGTTCGATCCATATTCTTTGCATAATTCTTGCGAATGAAATATTTTCTGCGCACATATGTATTGTCAAAGTGTTTTATACTGCGTCGTTGCTTTTATCTATGACACAACGGTATCCAACAACACAGAAAACACTGGCATTTAGAGTTTTTCTGTCCGGAAAATAGGTTACGAGGAGATCAATTCATTGGAATAAACTTCAAACAGTGCTGACACCAAACACGCCCTTCTACTACAACCATGACATGCCTTTGGATGCTTCACTTACCAAAGTCAATCCTGTAACAATTAAATGAAAAGAGTCCTTCTACTACAACCATGACATGCCTTTGGATGCTTCACTTACCAAAGTCAATCCTGTAACAATTAAATGAAAAGAGTCCTAAATACGTGCTTGGGTTAACGGACTTGTCACCTGCATCTGAGTCTTGGACTGCTCGACATCCAAGATTTGGTTCTAGTGCCAATGAGCATTCCCACGCCGTTCCCTCAAGGGAGATAGAACTCCACAAAGAAATTAACACAGAGACAGTCATGTCTTTTTTTGCTGGTCTCATTACGTTTGCAAGATGAACGCGTCAGACATTGCAACAGCTTGCACTACATAATGCAGAAGATTTTCCCTTCACTGAACTCGTGAAAATATTGTTGCAGTGGTGGTCATTATCACTGAACAAGGGAGGATGGGGGCGGGACAGCAAATACATTTATGGGGTAGGAAGATAATGGCGGATGAAGGGTTGGGGATGACCTACAGGGTGTGCCAGGTCTGCATGAAACCAGTCCTAACTCGCTCGCGCAAGGCGATTTGTTGCTTTCATTCAGAAATAATTTATAGGGGTATAGCTGCTTCATGATATACATGTTTCAGCAGAAATGAACGTCAAATATACCTATTTTCCATTTTCTCGAATTATGTGCTCGAAATATACGTTTGAAATGCGTGAAAACCACCTTTGTGTTGCTTTACCTCGACTATGCAGCACATTTGCAGCTGTGCCGTTAGGACAGACCTTGTTCCCTTTTCACATGAGCTTATTTGTGTGTGTGTGTGTGTGTGTGTGTGTGTGTGTGTGTGTGTGTGTGTGTGTGCACGTGCGTTTTGCGCGCGTACGTGCGTGTGTATGTGTGTGTGTGTGTGTGTGTGCATGTTCGCGCGTGTATGCGACCTAGTGTTAGATATTAGTTACAAAACGTGGCAATGATGTCGTTGTTCTGTCTGATACGCCCATAGGTCTACAGAACCAGTTGGACACTCTTAAAAATTCCGCAGAGTCTGTTGGACTGAGTATTAACATGAGAAAATCTAAAGTTACGGTGTTTCGCCTGTAGGAGGCCATCTGGCGGCTCATGAACACTGGCATATTGGGGGAGAAACCTGGAGTTAGTAAATGAGTATACCTATTAGGGTTACAGGTTTTCCAAAAAACTATCTTACAATGTGGCGAAAGCGAGTTTGTCAATTAAAGAAAAAGTTGCTGTAGCGCAGGCCATGATGCCTTTAAGGAGAATAATGTGTACCTCACCTAGTGTCTTCTTTAGGGTATTTGATGTTCAAATCCAACCAGCTGAATTGGGTTACGATGAATATTATATTTGCAGCAGTCGTCAAGACGATTCGGCTCATGTAAAAACGCAGCCAATCAGATGTCGCGGCCCGCCAGCCAAGTGGGGTCCGCACCGCTTTCTTCGGACGAGTTCACTAGTGTGGCCCATCAGTGGAAGGGACTACGAACCGGCTTTTCAAGTTTACCTGTGCATGTGTTGTGAAAGTGCTGGACTGTGCCAGAGTATCGTGGTAGCTTCAAGCTTTTACGCCAGTCCTCTCCACAAGGCTGTTGCTTGGTTACGTGACGCAGCCACGGTGGATCTGCCATTGAAGTGTCACGTGATGCAGCTTCGCGCTTCTTCAAAGACAATCGAATGACTCTTGCTGATTATCGGTGATTCTAGAGAACCTGCAAAAAGTGTACAAACGCGAGCGTGGGCGTGTGTGAGAGAGAACGAGCACATAACATGCAGGAGGTAAGAGCGCGAGAAGGTAGGTGCGTGTGAAAAGTTCTCCTGAGTCCTCAGAGATCCAGTCTCGAGAGTGAAGTGTACACGTGAGATCGTACAATATTCTAGGTGAGAGCGCGACAGAAGACAAGGGGAAAAATATGAAGAAGACGTATGAGAGAGCGGACGACAGCGATTGTGTCATGGGATCGAGCCCGAGAGAGAAGTGCATTTATAGCAATGTTGTTAACTTATTGTGTCGCTGTGAATCGACCCGTGCACGAATAAACGTTTTTCGAAGACGACTACCGGATTCAGATTTCAACTTTCCGGCGCAAGCTGGGAGAATTCCCATATCTGCATTGACTTTACGAAGGAGGCAAGTCGCAACACATGCAATGACATGGTACAGTTGTTCCGTTGTGGCTTTCACGCAACTTGTGTATCCTGTGTGTACACGTACAGGACATTGAGTGGACTCAAGACTCCTCATCCAAGGTCAAAGCCGCCTGCAGTCTTTTCACTCGCCATTGGAGGCCTGTAGCGGCCAAAATAGTATCCCGGCCAAAACAGTGTCCGGAAGTCATCGCAGAGTTATCTGCTCGGCTCTCTCTTTATGCAATTATCCGCTCCTGCACGTGTTCTTCGCATGGAATATATCCCGACAAACGACGCATTAGTTGCTTTACGAGTTTTTGTGTTTTTGGTGCATTTGTGTAGTTTAACACATAATGTAGCGTTCAAAAAAGTTTTTCCCCGTGCAAAGCCCTCTCCCCTGCCGGAAATAATATGGGAGTCACCTCCCTGTAGTCTATTTTTAGTCTGGTTTTATAAAACGCGACCGTTGACTGACTTGGCATGCCCGGTGAGTTATGCTAAGATCCGGCCGCGCTAATATATGTACGTTTTGTGACAAACGTCTTGCTCGGCGGTACTGTACTCCATGCACCTTAACGGTCCGCGTGATTCGGGTGTAATCTTAAGCTAAACGACGTTCCGAACGTTTCCGACTTCGACCATTTCAGCAGCGCCAATAAACGTCGTTTAGCTTAAGATTACACCCGAATCACGCGGACCGTTAAGGTGCATGGAGTACAGTACCGTCGAGCAAGACGTTTGTCACAAAACGCACATATATTAACGCGGCCGGATCTTAGCATAACTCACCGGGCGTGCCAAGTCAGTCAGGCGGAGTGGCGGGTGCCGTCTCTTTTTAGAGTTGAATTTTCAGCACGTCCCTCGCAGATAACTCTGCGATGACTTCCGGACACTGTTTTGGCCGCTACAAGGCCGAATCACGAAACTTGGCATGGGTTGAAATCGATGCCGGTGTATGGGTAAAAGCTCATCTAAACAGAACAAGTCAGAACAAAACAAATGGAAAATACCGGCATCGTGTGCCGATATTTTTATTAATCATCTCGTATGAAATCATTTACCACCTCAGAAATGTATTTACTTATTTATCCTCCCTTTTAAAGAAATCCAATCCAGTCAAGTCAATTAAATTTTTTCAGTCAGTTCACTTCTGTTCAGTCCTGTTCAGTTCCATTCAAATCGATGAATCTTAATTAGCTCACTCAGGCCGATTCATTTCATTTCAGTCCATTTCAGTTCAATGTAATCAATCTAAATCAGTTCACTCGGTTCAATTCAGTTCGATTCTGTCGCTCCTCCAGCTTCACCTGAGCACCACAATGAGGGTGACGAAAATAGCGATGAGGAGCAGGCCGGTGATGACGCTGGTGAAGAACCAACAGCTGGCGCGACTGGCGGTGTGATAGGCGGTGGAGTGGAGCCCCTTCTCCCGCTGTCTCTGCGCCCGCAAGGCCAGGCGGTTGGCGTAGGCGCTGAAGCAGCAGCAGCAGCACAGGAAGCTAAGGTAGGTCGCCACCACCAGCTGGCGGAAGGAGGTGAAAGGTCGGGGCAGCAGACGCTCCGAGTCCACACGAAGGAGCAGGACTGGGGAGACGAACGTGCCTTCCCTGTGAGGGTTGTCGGCCGTTGCACGCTCATGAGCGTTCACAGCGAAGCTGACGACGCCGCCACCGTGCCCCGTGGTGGTGTCGGGGGTCAGTGTGACCGGTGTCATGGTGACAGCAACATGACCTGATTCGAGAGGGGGCTTTTCCAGGTTCCCCGATGAGGGTGGGTCCATCGATGGCAGTCTTGCTTTCTGTGGCCCTCTGGTGTGAGATGTCAGCACTGAAGGAAATGGAAAGCAATGTTCCATGAAGATGGCGATTTCCAGTTTACTTCTATTCATAATTAATCAGACAACGAGCGAAAAGATAAAAATTGAGATTAGGGAGACCGATACAATATCCCCATGTTTTGGGCGAGATCAGAGACGAGGGTAGTTTCAAAATGATTTTCACAGAGAGTCGTGCCTTTGTACATTCAGAATCACACGCAGGTGTGCAGGCACAAACGCAAGCAATACACGCACAAGCTGGCTCGGCCACACACACTGTGGAGACATGCGCGCAGCTCGCACACATAGACAGACAGACAGAGAGAGAGAGAGAGAGAGAGAGAGAGAGAGAGAGAGAGAGAGAGAGAGAGACAGACAGACAGACAGACAGACAGACAGACAGACAGACAGACAGACAGACAGACAGACAGACAGACAGACAGAGACAGACAGACAGACAGACAGACAGACACACAGACAGACAGACAGACAGACAGACAGACAGACAGACAGACAGACAGACAGACAGACAGACAGACAGACAGACAGACAGACAGACAGACAGACAGACAGACAGAGACAGACAGAGACAGACAGACAGAAGTGAAAGAGAAAGATTAAAAAGTGAAAAAGATGAAAACGAGATAAAAAGATAGAAAGATTTAAAAATGATAATATTTTAAAGATAGAAAGATATACGAGAGAAATGGAGAGATTGATTGATTGACTTTTATTGGGGCCGACGACCCAAAGTTCAATATACAGTTGAAAAAATCCCGATATGATATATACATGTAGAATTACATTAGAACATTCCTCATTTTATACAAGTCGAGGACGTGAACACTGAACATTATCCTCCCTGCAATGCTCAATTCAAACTGATTTAAAACATTCCGTTTTAAAATAGTATATATACAAACTCAGTAACAAATTCATCCCTGAGGTACCATAAGGGAACGCCATCCACAATTGACAAGATCACAGGTCAATTACGTGATGGACAATTACCAGCATTGTCTAAATACGAGTTTGGGGGGAAAGTTTCTTCTTCCGAAGATTGAGTGCATAGTACACATACATGGCCACATCTCGTTTGCACATTGTACTCGATGAATTCATTAGTTGTGCACATGTATAATACGTCCCTGTGTAAATATGTTTTTGGATATATTTATTTCGAAGATCTGCATAGGTAGTGCATTTTAACAGTACATGTTCCTCATTTTCGACTTCTGGACAAAAGGGGCACTTCATGTCCTCGTCTATCTGGTTGTAACGATGTCTGTTACACTTCAGATCATTTAACCCGTATCTAAATCTTACAAAGGCATCACGGAATTTCTTAATTGTAATTGCGCGTAGATACTCTTCAGATCCGAAGGTGGTTTTGAATGAGCAGTACCAATGGTACCTCTCGCTTAGAATATTACTGTCGTGCCATTCTTGTTTGTGGCAATCTCTAAGCCTCTGTTTCCATGCTCGTAAAAACCCATTTTCGTTGCCAACACCACCATTTAGCCAAACGTTGGTGAATCCGAATTTCGACAAACAGTCCTCAATGATAGCTGCCCAGTTTCTAGATCTAGGAATTGAGGATTTTGATAGCGAAAGGTATGCTTGTTTCGGTAGCCTACTGATTGGCATTTTACATACTTTCAGCCAGTATTTGATGGCCCTCGTGCACCCTGAAATGGACAGGGGATACCTTCCTAAATCGCCATAAACTATGTGGTTATTCGTTCGATTGTCGAGATTTAAGATTTTTTTGCAAGCAAAACCGTGGGCTTTTTCTACAATATCAGATTTGCTCATGCCCCATACTTCAGAA
>JAWQFJ010012690.1:130000-131606 GCA_034096865.1 Theodoxus fluviatilis | reverse complement strand
TCGCTGCAAACTCCAGTGGCTTCTTGGAAGGACTTGGCCTGCGGGAAGTACTTGAAGCAAGAACCTCCATGGTAGCTCCAGCCTGACGGACAACCTGCACCACGAGAAACCAGGGTTACCAACAAAGTTTCTAATGTCTCAAATCAGCTGTATCATGGAATGAATTAAGGAATGGATAGAGTTTTACGGCCTATCAGCCTTTGTAGGCTATGTAAGACCAATTAGAACAAAATTTACTATAATAGAATCGAGTAAGCGAAAATTAAGTCATGATGTCCTCAGTTATTCTTCTCTTATGAGTCGCGTAGGGAGACGCGGTGGGTCTATTCTGACCCCCAACCCACAGGGCCCTCGTACCATTGAAACATGGTGGCCAATCGTCCTGCACAGCGGATGCCTCAACATGCGATTTATCTCCTGGCTCCTTGATGGATTTAGCCACCGTGACATGAGAACTTCCGAATGTACCAAAACTGGAATTGGGAGCATGCTGTCCCCGCTTGCTATCGTGCGCAAGTAGGCGCCCATCTTAGTAAGAGTGTTTACGAACGACTTCATCCGGACATTGAAGCTTCACGCTGGGTTGTTGCTGTCATAGCCATTCACCGCCGGAGGCAAGTTTGAAGTGTTTGATCTGAGCCGGTAGTCTGAGATGCAAAGTTCGCTTCCAACATCCTCACCTTATACAGGCTAGTGTTTAGAAATCACCTCAAGCTGGACGCTGATTTGCTCCAGCCAGTAAACGAAGACGTTGACCTGTCCATGCCCGTTACTCAAGGAGTGCCGAAATGATCGATGGAGGTAAATCAGGAAGCTGCTAGTTCGTACTTTCATGTACATTTAAGTTTGCTAACAAAGGGAAGAAGGCAATTGATAAGGGTCTCATGAATTTAAGATAAAGAGAACACGTTTCATGTTCTGCATCAATGTCCTGCTCATCATGATAGGGGTTCGTGAGTTACATTGCTGTCAAGTAGACACAAACACACACATATACACGCACGCACGCACACACACACACACACACACACACACACACACACACACACACACACACACACAAGCACACAAATCTGTCATTGCTCTCATATTATTGTGAAGAAAAAAAAAGAGCAATTGGTTTCGTATTTCGAGAACAAGTCCTATGCTACCGTGATATTTTGTTGAATGAACCTTTGATGCCGACCCATCAAATGAAGTCATGTTTATCTTTCTTCCTTGCCATTGACTTCAAAGTTTTACCTCCACACACGTAGCCCCCTGGTGACCATCTGCCGCTGGTGAGGCAAGTGCGCGTGAGTTTGACTTCGCTGTTGACACACTTGTAGGTGATGTTGTCCCCTACGTTGTAGAAGAGCTGGTTGGATGACAAGATGATGGCGTCATCCAGGGACTCAGGAGCGCTGCATGTGACGTAGATGGCTGTATAATTAAAAAGGAGGTAATTTGATTTACATGTCATCTTAAACTAATCACTTTTCTGATGAAACAGATAAATGTAACGTAAACGCAAATAAATACGCGTGCACATGCATGCACAAAAGGACATGCACAAGCACACCGAGAGTATACCTCACACATATTCACATGCACACCTAATCACAAT
>JAWQFJ010012690.1:117500-125000 GCA_034096865.1 Theodoxus fluviatilis | reverse complement strand
CTGATTTTAAAACAGCACGAGACGAAACGGAAGCATCCCAAACCAAAGACGACGATGAGAAAGGCGACCACGACATCTTCGGCAACAGTGGACATCATATACTCTTATGACGAAGTTTATTGCTGCCTTATACTTCATTAGTTCTTGCGCAGTTACTAATGCTTAACCAGCCTAGAATTACAAAATTTGCCGTTTTGCAACTCGTCAACCACTGCCCTTTTGTTAACCAATAACCGTGGCAAGTAATCATGATTGTCATTAAACTGAATCGCGCAGCATACGATCTTCATGGCAAGTGCTTAAGAGTAACATACGGCCAGAGCCGCCCGATGCCCGCCTCAGCAGCTGGAACCCCTGACTGCTGTGCTTTGGGGGCCTGCTCCAGTAGCTCAGCCAGGGGCGGCGCCAAGCGGCCAAGAGGCTACCGGGGACATCGGCGGCATAGGTTCAGATCATTCAGATGCAACCATTCGTTCACACTACCCTGGGAGATCAAGCCCAGCACTCGCGCAGCAACCTACAGGTCGCCGAACCAGTATCCAGCCCCAGGCAAAATCACTACGTGCAGGTACTGATCTGACTGAAAAATCAAGACTTGGCCCTCACTAACCATAAGTTTACCCGTAAAGGTTCACTTGAGTCCTGTTAACTATCGATCTTTACATGACAGCATATGCTCATTTACACAATAAACGCCTGGTTCTGTGAGAAGCAGCAAATGTTTTGTCGTAATACAAAATATGGTTTTCAGAGCAAATGCACTTATGAGTACTCAATGAAAACGTGACGGAATACTGGGTTGGAATGGGAGAAATCGAATTAACTTTTGACGTATACATGAAGGCCTGTTGTCCACTCACTCAATGCCATGCTGGCCCAGTTTGAAGTAACGGATGTTCAGTCGATCTGGACAAGAGTCGCCCGCTTTCTCGATCTGGAAGTCGTTGAAGTCCAAAATGATTGTGCTTCCCTCTGGTGCCTGAAAACGAGATGAACCAGATAGACAGTTAGATGGCAGTGTCAGCTTCTTCTTCAGTCATTATGACTTTCTACAGATACTGACTTATACATGTAAATGAATAAATCACGTCAGTGTCAATGTCTTATTTAGTCGTTATGACTGTCCACATATCTTGACTTGTAGATGAAAATCAGTGGCGTTTCTCGATCATTCTACTGTCAGTCTTATGGATATTAGATACCGTTTGAGACGTAATGGAGAAAATATATCCTACAAATAATAAGCGGCATGCGGAGAAGAAAAACTGTCTTAAAATCTCTTCAAATAGGACAGAGCATTTGATACATTAGATGTATCTCTCGTCACCTCAAACATCTTCATTAAATAGTGAAATTTACATTTTCGGGGAAGGACACCACACCAGCTCGAGCATGCTATGATCTAATGACACGCACTGCACCTGAAACTTCATGGTCACGCTGTGGACATTAGTAAGTCCTGCTCACTGAAAGTGACATTTCAAAGCCAACAACGCCACATGGGAGCTCACTACACAGGCCTTGGTGAGTCACACGTGACATCATTGCACTGACCTTGATGAGCCAATTGCATTCCAGGTCGTTGTTGTAGGGGTTGGGGTACTGTGGTGACGTGAACGTGAATTCTCGCCTGTTGCTGCTGAGCTCGATAGTGCCCCCGCAGTCTAGGAAAGATACATAGGACATGATCATCAACGGTTTTCTAGATAAATCATTGATCAAAATTCATGTAAAATGTAATAGCTGTTACTTTTACAGCAGGTGACATTAACTTTTATGCACGTTTATTTAGATCTTGATAGCGGTGACCACAAGCCCCCAACACATATCTTATTTTTGTCTTAATTTCATCTTTAACATGGAATTAAAATTGTAAACCAGAGATACGTTCTGACCCATAAACTGCTGTGAATTAATTTGCACATGAAACTGAAATCAAGGGATGTCAAGAGAACGCTGTGTACCAAGAGCAACGTTTCCCTCTCTCAATTTTCACCTGCCCTGCATCCTCATCAGATCGCTCCCATTCTAAGCGTACACACACGCGCGCGCGAGCACGCGCGCGCACACACACACACACATATACACACGCACACACATGCACGTACACACACACGCACACACATATACACGCACACACACGCACACACACGCACACACACACACGCACACACACGCGCGCGCACACACACACGCGCGCACACACACACACGCACATACACGCACACACGCGCGCGCGCACACACACATACACACGCGCGCACACTCACACACACACACGCACGCACGCACGCACGCACACACATACACACACACACACACTTATGTCGCACGGCGCCTTGGATACCTCCAACACAGGAAGTACAAAGGCATTCCCGAGAGCATTCTGTACAGCCAGCTGGCCTCAGGCAGCAGACGGCAAGACTAATAGACCGCCGAGCCCTCAGGTTCATGGAGTCTTGCTACACAAGTCTTGACATCAGGGGAGGGGGTCGCTAAGGGTCGACTTTGCAAATGCCAGGGAACGAGACAGGGAAGCCAACGTGCTGGCGGGGTGGGTGGGTGTGTGGGTGGGTGGGTGGCTGGCTGGCTGGCTGGCTGGCTGGCTGGCTGGCTGGATGGATGGATGGATGAATGAATGGATGGATGGATAGATGGATGGATGGATGGAGTTTTATGGCATATCAGTCTTTGTAGACTATTGAAGGCCATTGATCATGAACAATTCTCAGAGGAGGTGAAAGAAAATATCAAAATGTCACGCTTTTCCTGGTTATTCGCCTCGTACGAATCGCGTGGGGAGACGCGGTCTGTCAATTCTTACCCTGAACTCACAGGGATTCCCTCCTAGACAACGCCCTGCCTACAATACACTACACAACGCCACTGGTATGTGTGCTGGCGTGGCGATGCAGACGGAGTCCTGCCAGACTTGCACGTACTTCTGACAACAGGTCGGTAGTGACAGTAGGCAACGTTGTACGTGGCGCCCTGCTTCCGAATGTAGGGCTCCGCGCCCGAGGTGCCGAAGAGATTGCTGTTGCCGTTGGTGAACTGGAAGTAGCCCTCGCTGTGATGCATGTCTGCAAGAAAAGGCCGAGGTGTAGGAGCTCGCAACGAACATTTGTACTGCTTTGTCCTGTTTGTGAGAAGTTCTTGTTGCGTTTTTTCAGAAAAAAAGGAGAGACACTAAATGTCTTTCAATATTCTTTTCTTTTCTCCTGATGCCTGTCTCGAAGACATAGTTTGATACTTTTTTTTAATCCATTATGTCTGAAAGAAAATAGTTGGAGTGACATGCGATATTCCTGCAGCCCATTTGAACGAAATACACCGCAAAATAGTTTATGTTTCTAAAAAAAGTATCAAATCAAGCACCGCTACGATTTAATCTTAAGTGCACAATTACGCCAAGTGGCTAAAATGAAATATCATTTGATAACAATGACTGGCAGCACAACCTTAGCAGGTGTTGGGCATTAGCTAAGCAATAAAGCTTAATTATCAGTACATGACTTAAGTGCTCTCTCTCTCTCTCTCTCTCTCTCTCTCTCTCTCTCTCTCTCTCTCTCTCTCAGATCCCCCCCCCTTCCCTCTCTCTCTCTCTCTTGCTTACATGATTGAGAAATATGCATCATCATCATCATCATCATCATCATCATCATCATCATCATCATCATCATCGTCGTCGTCGTCGTCGTCGTCGTCGTTGTTGCCATCATCATCGTCGTCGTCGTCGTCGTCACCATCATCATAATCAGTATCGGCATCCGCAAGGCTACGACCTCCAAGATGGCGCCAGCACAGGTCTCGCGCACCCATCGAGAAGCGACGAGCTCCATGTATATTCGGTCTGCACACCACTCACCTCTCACGGCCTGACACTTGTCGTTGCGTTTGGACTTGAAGAGGATGATGGGCTGCGTGTTAGGCAGGTCCAAAGGGAAGTCACTGTACCCGTCGTCACGGCAACAAAACTGCATCTTCGTGTCATCCTCGAAGACTCCGTCTGGCAGCGTGCCGGAACTCGCGCTCTGCCTGCTGAAGTTCCACGCGTCATCAAACTGCACCGCCCCGTCCTGGAATCCTGCAGGTGTGTATACAGCGCTTGTAGCGAAGACATGGTTGAGTGGGTGGGTAGGCGGGGTTAAAATCGGGGTGGGAGTGAGTTAGGAAACAGGGACAGAGAAAGTGTGTGTGTGTGTGTGTGTGTATGTGAGTGTGTGTGTGTGCGCATTTGTGTGTGTAAGTGTTCGTGTATGTGTTTGCGCGCGCGCGCGCGCGCGCGTGTGTATGTGTGTGTTTGAGTGAGTGAATGTTCGTGAGTGAATATATATATGTATATATGTGTGTGTTTGTGTGTGTGTGTGTGTGTGTTGTGTGTGTTGTGTGTGCGTGTGTGTTTGTGGATATGCATATTTATTACGAGAGAGAGAAAGAGAGAGAGAGAGAGAGAGAGAGAGAGAGAGAGGAGGGGGGGGGGGAGGGGGAGGGTGAGAGGGAGTGAGGGAGTGAATGAGGGAGGGAGGGAGGGAGGGAGGGAAGGAGAGAAAGGGAGGGAGAAAGGGAGGGAGAGAGGGAGGGAGGGTGGGTCCTGTATTCCAGTGAAACATTCAGGCTAAAAAACCGGCCTACGTGTCTCTTAGTCATGTGGAAGACATTTGAAAATAACTCCACCGGCATTTCAGTGCCACCACCTGAGCGGTTACAAGATCCACAACTACTGGGTCAAGAGACCGAACATCTGTACAGGTATCTTTCTTCTTCTTTTGTTCTTCTTTCTTCTCTTCTGCTTTTCTTATCTTTTTCTTCTCCTCCTCTTCTTCTTCTCTTTTTCTTCTTCTCCTCCTCTTCTTCTTCTTCTTCTTCTTCTTCTTCCTCTTCTTCTTCCTCTTCCTCTTCCTCTTCTTCTTCTTCTTTCAACATAACTTTTCTCCCATCTCTCCCGCCCCTGGGATTGAACCACGGCACAGCGCCTCGCTGCAAAGCCCAACGCCTTAGCATGCTGGACCATCTACACCTCCCAAAAAAGAGGCTATCAATAGCCCAGCAGAGGCTTCGGGTTGGCTTTGAACTCATGAGGGCACAAGGGGAGAGCACTGGGATGTGGGCTGCCAGGATCTTTTTATTATGACGTAAACTAAACACCATGGATTTCTGGGAAGATCCCACAGACATCACAACTTTCATTCTTGTTGGCACGTGAAGACGTTTAACCAACTTGTCACTTTGTCTGGTATGAATGAGTGCATGATTGTGCATAATGCATAGGTGAACATCGATTGATGCACCTGTTGGTTAAACGTCTTTACGTGCCAACAAGAATGAAAGTTGTGATGTCTGTGGGATCTTCCCAGAAATCCATGGTGTTTAGTTTTCTTCTTCTTCTTCTTCTTCTCTTCTTCTTTCTTCTTCTTCTTCTTCTTTCTTCTTCTTCTTCTTCTTCCTTGCCCTCTGTTCTTCCTTTCTTCTTCCTTCTTCTTCTTCTTCTTCTTCTTCTTCTTCTTCTTCTTCTTCTTCTTCTTCTTCTTCTTCTTCTTCTTCTTCTTCTTCTTCTTCTTCTTCTTCTTCTTCTTCTTCTTCTTCTTCTTCTTCTTCTTCTTCTTTTTCTTCTTCTCTTCTTCTCTTCTTCTTCTTCTTCTTTCGTCAGTCGTCGCGGTATTGTTGTCGTCATCGTCGTCTTTGTTATACACACCTTCGGGACATCGGCCGTTCTTACGCAGGATGCAGTAGTTTCCTGGCTGCCACTTGCCGCTTCCCAAGTTGTTCTGCATTGCACAGAAGACGTAGACGTTCATATCACCAGTGAAGTCTCCCTGAAGCAGGATGGGGTTGGAGTGCGCATGCGTCCCGGCACCATAGTGACCGCGTGTGCCCATGGCGAAGCCGGCGTTGTTAGGGCAACCAGTGCTGGCAGCCATGAGAGCGTAACTCCCAGCAGGCCATGAAACTGCTTGATCTGCAGGGAAGCGCGGTAGAAAAGAAGGTGCAGACGAATACTAAAAAGACATGACTGGAAAAGACAAAGATGTTGCCATTGATGTTTGTTGTTGAAGAAGAGATGGAAACATGCCACAATAGCATGTGCACTATATAGTACATAGGCTTGTAACATTTTTCTTAAATAAATTTGTTCAGGGGTACACCACACCAATCTGAATCAAACACGAACTTTCTTTCTGCATGAGCGAAGGGATCCACACTGTAATGTATGGCCGGAGCCGCTCGATCATACTCCACGGGGAACACCCCCCCCCCCCCCCCCAAAAACCAGAAAAAAAAAAAAAAAACCAGCCCCTCTCATTAGCTGGAAGCCCTGGTTGCTGGGCTTTCGGGACATACTTCTGTAGCTTAGTCAAGGATGGCCCCGAAACTAAACGATGCTACGGGGTTCATCGGCATAGGGCCAGGTCAATCAGATGCAAGCGTGCGTTCAAACCATCTCGGATTACCGAGCGCATACCGCTAGCAGCAACACGCTGGTCGCCAGGCTCCTTTCCAACCCCAAGAAACATTCTGACTTAATGCATCCACTGACCAAACCATTTTTAAAATTGATAAAACATGCGTACTATCACCCAAGCTGCTGAGTGCAACTTCAAATAGTCGATGGAGTGTACGGCTAGCACACACGTCTTTATGGAAGTACATCTCCCTGGATCGCATTCACCGAGAAGGTCCAGCACTAGACGGACAATAAACTCCAACCATCCATACCAATACTATTCTCATAGCCAATGCAAATATCCAGATTACGCTTGAATCCCTGCAGAACACCCATTGAGGACTCACTGCTGCTGATGGCACTGTTGCAGCCTAAGCTGGGGTCAAGGCCGTCTGGACAGACACAAGTGCATCTGTCGTCGACGAAGCCAACGTAGCCATCATTGGTGCACTGTAGATTGGTGGTTGGGCATTTGATTTCTGTGGCAGCACAGAAAACAGGAATTGTGTGTACTGGTCTGTCAGGAAAATATGGCAATGTAGATAGATAGAGATGAAAAGGGAGGGAGAGAGAGAGAAAGAGGGAGAGAGAGAGAGATAGATAGAGAGAGAGAGAGAGAGAGAGAGAGAGAGAAAGAGAGAGAACGACGAACGAACGAACTTTATTTTACAAGGGTAGTGAATTAGGCAGTAGTGCCTTTCTTACATTCAGCCCTTGAGGCAAAATATTCAAGTGTAGTGAGAGAGAGCGAGTAGAGATGAGCGAATTGATGAGATGAGAATGCATTGGTAGAGAGAGATGAGAGAGAGAGAGAGAAGGAGCTGGGCTGGGAGGAAGGGGATGAAGGGCAGAGAGTATATACTGAGAGTAAGAGGGAGAGATCGAGGTGGAGAGAGTAGATGGAGGAGAGAGAGACGAGAGAGAGAGATGAGAGGATGAAGATGAGAGAGAAGAAGAGAGAGTAGGGTAAGAGAAAGATAGGAGGATTGGGAGTTATGAGGCGGACGTAATTGACAAAGAAGAAAAGTGATGACAGAAACTGTTGTTCACACGAA
>JAWQFJ010012690.1:82500-110000 GCA_034096865.1 Theodoxus fluviatilis | reverse complement strand
TACAGGTATTGCAGCAACAACAACAATCGTAAGAGAATATTTGTAGTTCTCACACGCTTATGCATGCAATGGGGATGAGACGTAATCGACGTGGACTGATCAGTCTAGGCATTTTATATAGCATGAGGACCATGGATGGAGTGACGTCTTTTCCAGTCATGGTAAGAATGACTATAATGGGTTTCGATAACAACCCAAGGGCCGCATACGGTTATGAGCAGTCAATGGAGCGAATATGTGAGAACTCCATCCAGACAGCAAACACAGCAAAAACCACACACCTAAGAATAATCGGAAATCTGAAAAATAATGTGTATAGATTGGTTTCATGTGACGTCACACGTAATCTGCTGGCGGTCAAACACGCGTCCCACGGAACTTCGTTGAAGATGCATGGCCATGTTTGCAATGTTTAACTCGTTTCTTTCGGTGGATTTGAAACCATAAAAACTTGAAAAGAAATATGCATGTCTACAGTGGACAATCCCCATCACCTCTTTCCTCGCTGCCCAACCAAGGGAAGCTGGAGATTCGACTACTGGATGTGGGGGTAGGAGAGGGAGTGGGAAGAGGGGGTATGGGTAGGGATGGGATGAGGTGAGTCTGCGATGATCTGATTATGGGTTGACACCTTCTGACACCAGCTGGCATTCCACGTAGAGTGACACCAGTGGCGGGTGGAAACCCTCCACAGTAGTGGTTCTTTCTAATGGCTAAGGTTCGTGTGTTTGCCTTGGCCTACGGTTATCGAAATGAGTAACTTTGTGTGTATGTGTGTGTGTGTGTGTGTGTGTGTGTGTGTGTGTGTGTGTGTGTGTGTGTGTGTGTGTGTGTGTGTGTGTGGAGATCGGTGAATGTGTACGGATATGTACATTTGACCCGAATGCTCGGGATGAGTAACACATTTTCTGTTACCGAAGCCATTGTTGATATGTGTTCATATCTGTAGCAGGCGCATGGTTTATTTTTCATGCATAAGGTCTCCTCAATGCGCACATATTTTGTGTGTGTATGTAATCGTAAGTATGTAATGATGAGTGTATGCTTGTGTGTACTCGACTCCTGTACGCCTGAGAAATTTTCCTCTGGGGATGGCACGAGGAAAGATCAAGCCATCCTGTTTGAAAAAAAAAACTTGCAATGGCATTAGGTCATTCCCGATGGTTTATCCCGTGGTCTGGGGTGAGAGCAGACCCATCGCGTCCCCCTATGCGTTTCCGAAAAGGTGAATGACTAAGAAAATGGAGTTTTAACTTGATCATACTCCGATGCACGAGTGAATGAATGAATGAACGGATGAATGAATGAATGAATGAATGAATGAATGAATGAACGGAGTTGTACAGCCTATCAGCCTGTGTAAGCTATGTAAGACCATTAAGCACGAAATCAATTAAACTATCTCGAGTAAGCGCAAGTCATGTCACGACCTATCTATTCACCTTTTAAGAATCTCGTACGGAGCTCGGGGAGTCTGTTCTCCTCCCCAAGCCACAGGGGGATGCTTCACTGCGTTCCAGTGATCTGCATAGTCAACAGCCTTACAAGCGGCCTTACAGAACTCACAAGAGCTGATGGGCCGTGAGGCCTTATTCATCCTCCATCCATCTCTTCATCCACACGTCTATCCATCCATTCATCAAACAGGGGTTGCCCCTAGAAACTGCCTGTTGTGCGTTGATATAATTATGTCCTTTCAGCTTCAGCGTTTGCGATAGAAACTAAGCGCCTTGACATACATGTACATCAGAACTCTATTGTCTTTTCAGAGAATTCTGCTGAATCCGTGTATATGTGAGGAGCAAAACTCGTATTCACACACACACACACACGCGCGCGCGCGCGCGCACGCACGCATGCATGAACGCTCAGAGCGAGCGAGCGAACGAGAGAGAGAGAGAGAGAGAGAGAGAGAGAGAGACTGAGAGAGAGACTGAGACAGAGACAGAGAGGAACACAGAGGTCGAAGTCAGGAAACCTTTTTTCAAATATTTGTTTATCTTCAGCCAGACTATTAACTACTTGGCACATCAAACATATAGGTTTAATAACAAAAACCAAACAAAGATTTTTCTTTTTGAGTTGTTCGTTTATTACTCTTCATCCTTTTGAATGTGTTTCGGTCAAGCCTTCTCGTCTGAAGTGTCTATAGTAGCAGTTTTATTTCACATGACTGACGCCATGCCGAGCGAAGTGCCACAAAGGTAATTGCTACTTACTTGGATTTTCTAACAGGAAAGGAACTATTCCTTTCGGCCATCGTTTGGAGATGTCACTTTCAATCATTCGCTTGCGACGCCGACTGCCAGAGTAGGTGGTTATTCCGTACTGCTCTTTAGCCAGCTTCACCTGTAACGAAGCGGCACAGGTCCAAGTAGAACCGTTCCTTCATTTGACAATGCATGAACAGCAGCCCGTGCACCATGTCTCATCTCCCGTCTCTGTCTGTGCGTGTTTGTCAAAGAGTTCGTCTAATGTTTGTGTCTGTCTGTCTGTCTGTCTGTCTATCTATCTGTCTGTCTGTCTGTCTGTCTGTCTGTCTGTCTGTCTGTCTGTCTGTCTGTCTGTCTGTGTGTGTGTGTGTGTGTGTGTCTGTATGTGTGTATGTGTGTATGTCTGTCTGTGTCTGTCTGTGTCTGTCTGTGTCTGTCTGTGTCTGTGTCTGTGTCAGTCTGTCTGTCTGTCTGTCTGTCTGTCTGTCTGTCTGTCTGTCTGTCTGTCTGTCTGTCTGTCTGTCTGTCTGTCTGTCTGTCTGTCTGTCAGTCTGTCTGTCTGTCTGTCTGTCTGTCTGTGTCTGTCTGTCTGTCTGTCTGTCTGTCTGTCTGTCTGTCTGTCTGTCTGTCTGTCTGTCTGTCTGTCTGTCTGCCTATGTTCGTGCGTGTGTGTTTGAGTATGTGTCATTGTGTGCATGTGTGTCTGTCTGATTGAGGAAAAAAAAACACGATCAAATGCTAATAATATATCATATGGGTCTCGGACCCATTACAAAGTAAACAACAGCAAAACACATGGAATTGACGCTACGCAGGACTCAGTGGCCGAGTGGTCAGAGCGTTTGACCTGTGGTCGCTCGCGGCTAGCGGGTGCGGCGTTGGAAGCTGCGTGGTTCCCCGAGTTGCATCCTTAGCAAGATGCTTAACTAGCACTGCCTTTCCCTACCCAGGAGTAAAACCGGGTACCTGAGAGGGCAATGCTGGAAATACAACATGGGGCGCAGAAGATTAACAAATGAAGCGCTGCACTACATCTGTAGGTGCTCGGAAGAGGCAAAAAGCGCTCAATTCTCACCCCAACCCTAGAAAGTCCCAGGTGGGAAAGAATACATCAATTTAGGCAAGTTGTCTAAACGCAGCCGCCAGGATCAGGGGCGGGGAAAACCCCTCGGAAATGCTGGAAATTGTAACGCGATTAACCTTATATGCTGCCATGATTCAGCATCGGGTTGGAATACTCCCCAGGGAGTGGAGTTGGTGCTTTTACCTGACTGTGCATCTTAAATGTTTGTCTGTTTGTTGTGAGGTACCAGTAAAACATTTATCAAGCTGCCCGGTGATCACAGTCCCAGACTATGTGAAGTTCCCATCAACTGGGAGAAGTCGGCACTGTTTCTGTTCTGTTCGCCATGGCTGTTGTCTTTGCTGCATGCCAGGACGAGACGAGTTGCTTGTTGTGGCCCCTGTAGGCTCGGCAGCTGCTCTTTCCACGCTGCTTGATGTGCCCGACGTTTGCTTGAGAGAGAGAGAGAGAGAGAGAGAGAGAGAGAGAGAGAGAGAGAGAGAGAGAGAGAGAGAGAGGAGGCATCTCACCAGGTGAGGGGGGTTGTCTATAGGGTTGAGGGGAGGGGTATCGGGATCCATGGCTTTCTTTCTGTTCCACTCTTGCAGTCTCTGGGCCTGGGCCTCCACCTGCAGCATCAGCAGTTCTTGCTCCCCCTCCCCGTAGTCCGTTCCGTTGCCTTTCTGCAAGACAGAACAATCACTTTGTGGAGACCATCCGTCTTTAGATTGGGGTAAGAGGACCCACCACAATTTCCCTTCGCCATTCGTAAGAAATGACTAGCTTGAGGAATCGCGGCTTGACCTGCTCTCTTACCTTAACCAGCTCTAGTGGCTTTCGTTTGAAAAAATCTTACACAGTATACAAAGGCTGATTTTGGCCGTAAAACGTCATAATACATCGTCGTCGTCGTCGTCGTCATCATCATCATCATCATCAAAGTCGTCGTCGTCGTCCATACGACTAATTGTCGCCAAAATTATGTTCATTCACAGATTTAGAACTTCATGAAATATCTGAGAGTTTTTTTCATTGTAGCGGAGACATTTATTCGGCAAGAACTCAAACTCGAAGAATACGTTACTTGTAACATGAAGCTACTGTGAAATTCGAAGTAAAGTAGCCCTCATTTGTAGAAACTTGTAAATTTTTGTTTTCTGTCCCTCTGGCTCTTTATCTCTTTCTATTCCCTTAATTTCTTTTTACGTGGAATGTCTCCGTCATGGGCATTTGACAGAGATTTTTACAGTTAAAACTTGGTCCAAAATAGAAGAAAAAACCCTGCAAAGACTACTCAGTAATGGAACAACAACTGCAACTACAAGTACATATTTCCGTTGGTGTGTGACATTTTTACGTGAAAGTTACCCTCCACTGGCATCGTAGGAAGAATCTCTCTCTCTCTCTGTCTCTCTGTTTCTCTCTCTCTCTTTCTCTCTCTATCTCTCTCTCTGTGTCTCTCTCTCTCTGTCTCTCTCTGTCTCTGTCTCTCTCTCTCTGTCTCTCTGTCTGTCTCTCTCTCTCTCTCTCTCTCTCTCTCTCTCTCTCTCTCACGCTCAACAGCTTGGTATATGGAGAAACGGGAAGGTTTCCTCTCGCCATTAATAGTGCAATGAAAGCTATCAAATACTGGCTAAAACTGACCAAAATGTCTGATGACAGGCTACCTAAGCAAGCCTACCTCATGCTAGCCAATGCAAAGATCCCAGATAAACTCAATTGGGCCAAATCAGTTGAAGATACTTTGTGTAAGGCCGGATATGCATATATCTGGAGAAGCGGAGGCATTACTACTACCGAAAGAAGCTTTCTAAACAAGCTGAAAATTAGGTTGCTTGATTGTAACAGGCAGACGTGGAACAGCAAAATACACGATAGCGAAAGATTCCGAATGTATAGATCCTTCAAAACTACGTTAGAATGTGAGAAGTACCTAGATTTCATGGATATAAAAAAATTCAGAGATGTACTGATCCGATTTAGATGTGGAGTAAATGAGTTGCGAGGAAATAATCAGTTCGCGCACAGATATAGTGAAGACCAGCAATGCCCCTTCTGTGGTGTAATAGAAAATGAGAAACATTTTTGTTTGACTGTCCCTTGTACAATGATTTACGTAACAGATACATTAAGGAATATCTCAAATGTCCTGAGGCCACTGATGCTACCTTTTTAATAAATGGATGTGGTCTTATGAAAACACGCAGGGTGGCAATGTACCTTTATTATGCCTTCCAACTACGAGATCAGTGTCTGACTTGTCCAGAACAAATCACCTAAAGCAATGCTGTCTGATTGTACATGAAAATAATGTGTCATGTGATTGCTACACTTGCACAACCTAGACAGTAATGTATGCGATTATGTACTTCCAGTTGTTTATGCTATACCTTCTCAATGTTGATAGAGAATGCGGAGCTCCTGACATGGAAGCAAGTCATGCATGTACTTGTGATGGGCCGGTGGCCTAAACAATAAAGTCAGTCAGTCAGTCAGTCAGTCTCTCTCTCTCTCCCTCCCCCCCTCCTCTCTCTCTCTCCCTCCCCCCTCCTCTCTCTCTCTCCTCCCCCCTCCTCTC
Organism: Theodoxus fluviatilis; assembly: GCA_034096865.1. Taxonomy (NCBI): domain Eukaryota; kingdom Metazoa; phylum Mollusca; class Gastropoda; order Cycloneritida; family Neritidae; genus Theodoxus; species Theodoxus fluviatilis. The sequence continues at coordinate 104,146 of JAWQFJ010012690.1, read as the reverse complement.
TCTCTCTCCTCCCCCTCTCTCTTGATCTCTCCCCCCCGCCCTCTCTCGATCTCTCCCCTCCCTCTCTCTCTCTTGATCTCTCCCCCTCCCCCCTCCCCCCTCCTCTCTCTCTCTAACAGAAGCAATTAAGCAACTGGATATGACTACTTTTTAGGGAGTTAAGAGATCAATTTTGCATCAAGCTTCAAACTTAGAATATTCTTTGCACGTCACTCGATCAATGGCTTTCTGTATGACAGAGACCTGGTGTGTACCAGAATTTATCAATGAATCAATCCCCAACTGACAATTGTTCAAACACTGTTCACACATCCAGAGAAATGCAACGATCGTAAGGAGAGTTGGACACTCGCACCAGTCACATCGATGCCCATTCCAGAAGTTATTGATGTGCAACAAACTTTCACAATCCTCAAACGTGCCAGTAAACCTTTCACTGGGAAGAAGCGGTGCAGATTGAGCTCATTGTCTGTGGATGTGCTCTGTGACTGAATGTTGCTGCGGCATATTGCAAAGGGGACAACGAGAGGATATGTTTGACCCTTTTCGCCTGTAAATTCGACTGACTTGGGCTTCATATCCGCGTGGCAAGCGTAAGACATGAATTTAAATGTAAAGAAAATCTAAAAAGACATTAATGTAGACATGGGATATACCACTCAAACCAAACGTTGAGGCAGTTATAGCTTTACTCTGAAGTTACATTTTCACACAATATTAGAAGATTATTTACAATGTTTCCTGGTATGTTTCAATATCATCATCATCATCATCATCATCATCATCATCATCATCATCATCATCATCATCATCATCATCATCATCATCATTTTATCATCATCATCATCATCATCATCATCATCATCATCATCATCATCATCATCATCATCATCATCATCATCATCATCATCATCATCATCATCATCATCACCACCACCACCACCACCATCATCATCATCACCATCATCGTTCTTGTTATATCATCATCATCATCATCATCATCATCATCATCATCATCATCATCATCATCATCATCATCATCATCATCATAACAACAACAACAATAATCATCATCATCATAACAACAACAACAATAATGATGATGATGATGATGATGATGATGATGATGATGATGATGATGATTATGATGATGATGATGATGATGATGATGATGATGATGATGATGATGAACTATGTTTTTGTTTTTTCTTTAAAACATGCAGTTATGTCCCTTGCCGCAGAAATCGTTTCTTCGTCGATGACCTCTGATGCTGACTGCATCAATCAACTCTCACCCACATTCCTATGACCCTCCTCACTTCTGACTGGGACAGCTGCCAGCAAGCCCACTAAGAGTGGCACTTGGTACAGGGAGGCACACATTTATCATCATCATCGTCATCGTCATCATCATCATCATCATCATCATCATCATCATCATCATCATCATCATCATCATCATCATCATCATCATCATCATCATCATTGTCATCGTCGTCGTCGTCGTCATCATTGTCATCATCATTATCCACATCCTCATCATTGTTGAATTCACAGAGGTGACCAAAGGGCCAGCATAGCATATGTCAGTATTCGCAGATCAGAGAAAGAAGTAATCCGTCTGTAGATTGACAGCCTCTGGGAAAATTTCCTCAGAGTCTGAGTGAAAATGTTTTGGAATTGTTTCATCAGAACAGTATGCACTTGACTAAGGCACTCTAAGATCGATCTGTCAAGATTCATGTGTAATTACCAAAAAAAAGCAGAACAGGACCATTTGATCCAGAAAAGTTCACCTGAATGTGCCCAAAAGAGTTTTATCTCGAGATCAACAGAGACATACAAGGAAATGACACCAAGTGATCTGAAAACGATAAGAAAATCAATGTATGTGGCAGACGGACTATGCGGCCGAACAGTCAATATAATTCAATGCTCGCATGCTTCCTGCTAACCAGCTGTGAATTATCATGATCGGATTAAAAAGCTTCTCTGAAACTTCCTTACAGAAAGTTTGAGGATTATGGCAAAGAGAGTGAAAATGAGAAAATACAATTTTGCGACGGAGAGATCGTCTGGGACCAGAGAACAGGGGCGCCCGGGAGGATCCCAGTGTACAGAGCGAAGTTCCAGGGAAAGCGAGTTGTAAAGTTTAGAGGCCTCTGGCTCACGGGCTACGAATCTTCCGTTTCAAGCTGGTGAACGTTGGCAGCTTTATGGTGCTGAGCTTTAAAAAAGAGTTCAGCCTGCCATAATGTTAGAGCTACCTATGGAATATAAGTGTGATTTGTTATTGGCACGATTTTGCTATATCAATTCCTAACAACACGCCTCAGGTACTATCCTGAAGAATTCTTCGGCCGAAATCACGTAGTAATGATATAGACAAGAGCAGTGGAAGAACGTAATGTCGCAAGAAAAGTTTTAGTGTTGTTTCTGAAGATTTGTAAGGATTATCCTTCGAAGTAGTGTTTTTCCGAAACTGTCTCATAATAGTCACGTTTGTGTTCATTGTTACCGGCCATTAGATGTCATTGGTAGAAAGTGTATTAAATTACATGTTTCCATTTGAAACAGATACTACAATCGCAGTATTCACAAACGCTTGCTTCATACTTTTGGAATCATTATCTGTATTTGAGACTCTCTTTCCCTTTTTAGAACACGTCTGCAGTTGTTGATGTTCTCTTCAACCACTCTCATGGACGCGGCACAGCTGCGGGTAGCATTCGTGGAGTCACCTTCGCCCAGATGACCTTCCAACACATGGCACAGACGTTAACTTAATATATTATGATCATCAGTATGGGCAAATTATATTGATAGAACTGTCCACTCTGTGATTCGGGCATCCAGATTGATGACACCTGCTAACCAGGTGCCCAAAGACGTGGCTGCTCTCACGCCGTGCTCTTCATCACTCACCTGGATGACCTTAGGGACGCCATTGTTGAAGATGACCAGGCTTGATGACCCGCTCCTCGCTCCGCCCCGGCTTGGCTCCGCTGGCTCTGGCTCCTGGGCGGACAATTAGGGGTCGGATTACGGGAGAGACAACAACACAGAGTACAATGGAAGGATTCTCACAGAGAAGTCACTATTGTTATTGGTGTTGTTGATATTGGTGATGATAGTAATGGTGGTTGAGGTCGTGTTGTTCTTCACGTCGTTTCTGTGTGTATGGCAGACAAAACAAAATCTCCTACAAAGGTAATCAAGATATATTGCATCGCATTGTATTGTATTGCATTGCATTGGATCTATTGTATTGCATTGTGATGTGGGGATGATGGTGAGGATAAGGATGAGGTTGTCAGCGATAACATTGGCAATGATGATGATGATGATGATGATGATGATGATGATGATGATGGTAGTAATGGTGGCGGCGACGGGTGGGTGACGGCATGTGACACTGGTTGTGATATCACTGCTAAACATAGCATCGTAAATTATTATGACGACGAAGAGGAAGTGGAGGAGGAGGAGGAGGAGAAGGAGGAGGGGGGGGGGAGGAGGAGGGGGGGGGAGAAGGAGAAGGGGGGGGGGGGGGAGAAGGAGGGGAAGGAGGAGAAGAAGGAGGAGGAGGAGGAGGAGAAGAAGGAGAAGAAGAAGAAGGAGGAGGAGAAGATGAAGGAGGAGGAGATGAAGGAGGGGGTAGAGGAGGAGGAGGAAGAGGAGGAGGAGGAGGGAGGAGGAGGAGGAGGGAGGAGGAGGAGGAGGAGGAGGAGGAGGAGGAGGAGGAGAAGCATGAAGGAGGAGGAGAAGAGGAAGAGGAGGAGGAGGAGGAGAGGGGGAGGAGAAGCAGGAGGAGGAGGAGGAGGAGGAGGAGGGGGGGAGAGGAGGAGGAGGAGGAGGAGGAGGAGGAGGAGGAGGGGGAAGGAGGAGGAGGAGGAGGAGGAGGAGGAGGAGGAGGAGGAGGAGGAGGAGGAGGGTGTAGACAGGAATAGCAATGCCGACGACGGCAAAGTCGATGACGATCGTGGTCATGGTGTTGCAGATAAACGTGTTTGTGATAACGCTAGAAATGAAGGATATAATGGACTACGTACAAATTCAAGATTGCAATACAAATAATAATTGTTATTGTCTCCGCAGTTCAATGTTTTTCTCTTTGACGCTAAAGCGATTTGACACACAAACCTTTCTACCGAGAGGTGATCACCACGCCCTGTACATGAATTTAACTGCTACAGTAATGAAATCGTTTAACCTTGAATACATAATGGATATGTAAGGTCAAGGCTGACCTATGAAAACCATCTCTCGGGCCAGACCTTATCTGACGGACACCAAATGTCAAGCTGGTCACTCTGGCATCCCCAATATCGTCTTTATCCAGGGAGCCCACAGACGCACCCAAGGATATCCTCTGCCACAAAGCGACCTTTACGATGTCATAAAGCCTTCATTGTCTACTGGCTTAGCCTTTCCTTCACCAGGAGAGCATTGCACTCGGGGTTTTGCACAAGACAGGAGAGAAGTCCACTCAGATGGTATGGTCTCCCCCCCCCCCCTTCCCCACCCCCCCGCTCCAATCTTTTTATCGTGGTTTTTCTCGGTTTATTTATTCCTCCCGCCAAGCAACACATGCCAGCTTCCTCGTTGGTTTCGACTTCTCGACGCCGATTTTCGTTTCTCCACTGGATTATAGGGGGTGTTAATTTTATTTATGTTTCTCTCGTTTTTTTCCTCAATGAATTCTCTTTCTCATACTCCACCTCCCTTTTCTCTTTCCTTAATATGGGTGTTGTCCTTGAGCATTACCTCTTTCTCTTCGCCTCTCCATCCGCCACCATCAGAATAAAGCCAGGGTTTCCTCTTCCTCGCAGATGTTATTGGTTGGGGAGAAGGGGAGTCCATATGAATTTAATGGCGGTCGAAGAAATTGTTACGGTTTGTTTACGACCCGCTTTATGTACCGACAATTGTATATGAATGCTATGCGCATGTGACTTTTATGTAGGCGCATAGCGATTTTCCACTAGACATTGGTAAAGGAGCCAGAGCTGAATGGAATCGAAGGGAGACGCGTGCTATCCGGTTACACTCAACAGAGACAGACAAAGGAGACCATGTTGTAAACACGGATGAACACGTTTTAGGATGTATAGACAGGTAGAAACGCAAGAAAGGGGTTTTGCAGACAAGGACGTTTGAATTACTTTATCAGAAAACTTACCAACAAGATTAAAGGGAGGAAGGAATGAAGACAAGCGGGTAGACAGACGGACGCACAGACGAACGGATAGATGGAAGGACGGACAGACGAGCAGACGGACAGACACATAGGCAAGAAAGCAGACACCAAGCATAGATCATATAAATTATCGAACAATGGATTGATGTGTCCTTCATAGATCATAGATTTGCCTTAGAGACCACCGTGGCAAGGGAATGCCCGGAACAATATCAACACAAATGTACTTTTTCGTATTATCCCAGAATCTCTCTCCCCCCCCCCTCTCTCTCTCCCTCCCTCCCCCCCCCTCCCTCGCCCTCCCCAACTCCCCCACTCTCTCTCTCTCCCTCCTCCCTCCCTCTCTCTACCCCCTTCCCCCCTCCTACCCCCCCCCTCTCTCTCTCTCTCTCTCTCTCTCTCTCTCTCTGTCGCATAATTTAACAGAATCGTACATCGATCATTATGTACGAACAAAACACTGAACAGCCAGCAACGTAACAAGCTTTGGCATATGCTCCATTGGTTTACTTTGTTCTTGTTAAGCGCGAGCTTGTCATACAATCACGACAAACCCTTTCTTACAGCCGCCTGTGGGTTGGGGATAAAAAATGGCCACCATGTCTCCCTACACGATTTGTAAGAGGTGAATATCTATGGAAGTCCATTTTTTACTTGGGACGTGAAAATATGGAATTATTCAAACAGTTGAAGTGGTTGTTCATGGTCACTGGCCTTACATAGCCGACAAAGGATGATAGGCCATAAGACTCCATCATCATCATCATCATCATCATCATCATCATCATCATCATCATCATCATCATCATCATCATCATCATCATCATCGTCGTCGTCGTCGTCGTCATCATCATCATCATCACTAATATTATATTTTTTACTGTGACACATTTTCAAGGAGGAGAAGAAGGAGAAGTTGGAGGGGGTGGGAGGGGGGGGTGGGAGGAGGAGGAGGAGGAGGAGGAGGAGGAGGAGGAGGAGGGGGGGGAGGAGGGGGAGGAGGAGGGGAGGAGGAGGAGGAGGAGGAGGAGGAGGAGGAGGAGGAGGAGGAGGAGGAGGAGGAGGAGGAGGAGGAGGAGGAGGAGGAGGAGGAGGAGGAGGAGGAGGAGGAGGAGGAGGAGGAGGAGGAGGAGGAGGAAAAGATCTTATCTTTAGGATGATTTTTTTCTTGCACTGAAAGAATATGAGAAACACAGGGAAACACACAGAAAATATAGAAGACGGAATAAATGAAACTCGCAAGACATTTCGCCAGCCACTCTCTCAAGATTTGCTGCTCAGTGGCTTTGTTGTGCTGTGTACACTGCGGGCGGACCAGCCCCCAGTCATAACGGATGTCTGTACCTAAGCTCCCCATCCAATTCACGTCGTAAACTCGCTACAGACGGCGTGCATGCTGTAGCCACGGCAACATACATATAAGCTGACCAGGGAGTCCAACGTCACAACTTTTACACATACCCATGAAACGTTCTGCTCGCCACGGGAGAAGTCTATCACCTCGCAGCAGCAGCATAACGGAATCCTTCCCACCCCAGTAGAACTTTTTTGTGGAAACGGCGCCCCTCAACGGCCTTATACCAGAAGGAAGAGGGCGACAGACAAGATGGATAATGACTTACCTGACCTTCCACCACGGTAGAACTTGGTGCAGCGAGAACGACAGGAATGAGAATGAGCAGGAGGCCTGCGATCTTGAGACCTGAACTCATTTTTGTCGAGGACTGAAAGGGAAAAACAACAATTTTGCAGCCCAGAAGGAAGAATTGCTGCGTTTCTCCGAGCGCTAATGCCCCTGAACATTCTGTTCGTTTGCCCATATTTCTGTCCCCTCCGAAATGTCAGTAAGTATGTCTCATCATCTTCTTGAAAAGGTCGTGTTGAATGCCCCCAGGATGTAAGAATTTTTTGGGGGGCAATAGTAATACGTCGATTGGGATCAATATATATATATATATATATATATATATATATATATATATATATATATATATATATAATATATATATATATATATATATATATATATATATATATATATAACTTGGAGTACTGTTCCTGTTTCACTAAAAATTGTTTCATCGGCCGCAATTTGTTTTCTCTCCAAATCTTTAAATAGATGCTGAATGATCCATTTCAGCACATTTCCGTACAACACGATCACAGTTTTTAAAAAATCATCAAAGAACTATAAACAGAAATTTCTTTTGATCGTTCGGGAAACAAGAAAAGATGTTCACCAACTCATGACTTATTTTCGGAGGAGAGCAAAATCACGACGGGGGGAGAAAAAAAAAGAATCCTGTCAAACGATTACGAAATGCGCTGCGCTGATCGGTGCGAGTTCGCAGCCATTAATCATCATTAGCCTGGGCTAGGGAAGAAAGAAGGCTGAGCATCGCTCCTTGCTGGAGGTGGCTGTCGTGCGCTCCTTACCCGAGGGTCGCGGCCGGGCGAGTGGCGGTGCGGACGGGCAGGGGGAAGGGAGATGGAGGCCATCCGTCTTCACGCCTTCAGCCGGGCAGGTGTGTCACAAGCCACGCTCGAGCGCAGACACGGAAGTGCGGTGCCCAGTCGTCTGACGTCACCGCTTGCCGTGAGGCCAACTGGGGGCATCCGGATTTGGAGCAAACGTTTTATCCCGCCCCTGCCTGCTCTTCGGACCTACGATAAAGTGTACGGCTCTCACCTTGCCATGCAGGGAATGGCAGAGCTCTCGATCTCTTAGAGTGCGGAATAATCGATGACACACAACTGTGAGATGTTCACCGATCCTGTACTAAAAACGCCGATACGGGAGCAGCATTTTGATATGGAAGAAATATTTTGATTACTGGCGCGGGTTGCAGCTTTGGTGGCGTCTATAAAGAAGAAAAATCATTAACTGAGTCGACCATCTGACGGGACGTATTTGATATTGAAGGTTTTATCTTTCCGCTCGAGTAGACAACGTTATGAAAATATAGCTCGACTGAATTCGTGAGTCACCGGTTTGCAGACAGCAAATCAACATCGGTGCGGTATGGGGGTTTTATCTTGTGGTTTCGCAAAATGCTGCAGCTTCATTAAATCAACGAACCGTCGCAAAAGGGTTAATCTTATCGGCCCGACTTCGTACGAAATGTTCGCATCCGTACTCTCTGATTTAATCAAATCGGTTTTAACCCCACAAAATCGCAACAGTGGCTTTTTGGTTAACGTGTATTCGAATTGGGCGAATTTGGGGCCAAATGCGCCGAAGTTTCGACTTTCCAAGTGTTTGAAGTTCGGAGCAGACTTCAGTGATTGTCTTCTGCTCAGTCCGATGTACACTTGGACGAAGAAGACCGAAGCTGCATTCCCACTGTGGGCTTGGGGTCAGAATTGACCCACCGCGTCCCCCTGTGGGTTCGGGGTAAGAACTGACCCACCGCGTCTTCCTACGCGATTCGTAAGAGGCGAATGACTAGGGACACGGTGACTTGATTTGCGTTTAGTCTAAACTGCTCTAGTGATTTTCGTGCTTAATGGCCTTATATAGCATGCAAAGACTGACAACCGTAAAACCAACTCCAACCATCCACCCATCCATCCATCCATCCATCCATCCATCCATCCATCCATCCATCCATCCATCCATCCATCCATCCATCCATCCATCCATCCATCCATCCATCCATAGCTGCGTCCTGATTGGTCATAAAAGATCGCTCTTTCGTATGGGGAGCGCGGAAAGTCTTGGCTATAATTTTCATATAATAATAATAATAATAATAATAATAATAATAATAATAATAATAATAATAATAATAATAATAATAATAATAATAATAGAGTATTTATATAGCGCTTTCCGCGCACAAAGCGCTTTACAAAGTTTAAAAAGAACATGGCCACAACAAGCAAACTGCAAACAACTATAGCAACAAAAAGGCAAGATAAAGCCCCAAACAGACATCAATCGTGCAAACATACATGTACAAACTGAAAAAGCAACAGAAACATAGAAAAGGAACATAAGCACACAAGCAAATAAGGCAAAGCAACAAACATATATCAACCATGCAAGCAAGCAAGCAAGCAGCTATAGCAACGACAAAGCCGGAAACAAACAGATTCATGCAAGCATAGAAGCAAACAACCATAGTAACTTGGAAAAAGAACACAAAAACATACAAACAAGCAAACAGATTAAAGTAATACATACTGACAAGCAAGACTAGACAGGAGGCACACACCTAATAAAAAAATACCACAAGTGTGAAAATTACTGATGCAGAGGTGTTTCAAAATGTTGCGTGAAAAAGAGGGTTTTGAGGTTAGATTTAAAGGAATCGAGATCTTCGCAAAGTCGGACTGAGCGGTGAGAGAGTTCCATGCGACGGCAGCAGAGTGAGAAAAAGCTCTTCGCCGTGCTGATCGCGAGTGTAGGGTTTGATATAAAAAATTATAGTATCAGAGGATGAGCGGAGTGTTCTTGCGGGGGTGCATAGTTCGAATGGTTGTGAGAGGTATAGAGGAGCCGAGCCGGTGATGATTCTGAAACAGAGGCAGCAGCACTTGTATTGGATCCTCAGGTCTACCGGGAGCCATGGCAATTTCTTCAACAGGGGGGTACAAGACTGGGTTCGTGGGGCTTTGCAGACAAAACGGGCGGCAAAATTTTGAACACGTTGAAGCGGAAGAGTTGTAGATTTGGGACAGCTAATTAGAATCGAGTTGCCATAGTCCAGCCTAGAAAGTATGTATGATGTAACTAGTGTTTTGGTGGCGTCTTTTGTGAGGTAGGGGCGAATGAAACTATTCTTTTTAATTCTAAGTAAGCGGCCTGGCAGACTTTTAGAACGTGTTGTTTCATAGAGAGGTCACTGTCTAGAAAAATGTCAAGATCACGGACCGAGTCTGAGAAACCAACAGTGCCGCCTCCTAGAGTGATAGGAAGGAGGGAGAGTGAGGGAGGTAGAGAGTGAGGGTTTGTTGAAACGGATGGCTTCTGTTTTCTCGCAGTTTAGTTTCAACTTGTTGGTGGGCATCCAGAGTTCAACGTCAGCAATACAAGACTGCATTGAAGTGGTCATCTTGTCATATTATGAGGGAATGGCTGAATTCTGAAGCTGAGTGTCATCGGCAAACATTTCGTGCAGAACGGAATGTCCGTAGATGAGTTCAGTCAGAGGGGAGGTATACATGATGAACAGGACAGGCCCCAGCACTGAGCCTTGAGGAACGCCCAAAAGAAGGGTAGTTTCTTGGAATGGGATGTCGTTGACAGTGACAAAGTGTATTTTGCTTGAAAGATAGGACCTGAACCAATTTAGGACTGAATTTTAAAGGCCAAAAGTGTGCTCAAGGCGGGACAGAAGAATTCCGTGGTCGATGGTATCGAAAGCGGCCGAAATATCTAACAGGAGGAGAAGGGAAATCCTGTCCTCATCTAAAGAGTTGAGGATGTTGTTGAGAATGCTGAGAACTGCGGTCTCTGTGCTGTGGACTGCGCGGTAGGCGGATTGATGGGGAGTGAGGAGGTTGTTCGCCGACAGGTGGATGGACAGCTTATGCAGGACGATTTTTTCTAAGATTTTTTACATGAAGGGGAGATATGAGATGGGCCTGTAATTTGTCAGAATGTTGGGGTCCAGGGAGCTTTTCTTTAGAAGGGGCTTTATGACAGCTTTTTAAAAAAATCTTCAGGGACAGTGCCAGTGGAGAGGGACTCATTAAATATTCTTGTGATGGTGGGTAGAAGGACATCTAGGTGATCACAAAGTAGAGTGGAGGGAATGGGGTCAAGGTCGCAGGACGTTTTGGCATACTTCATTATGAGTTTACGTACAAAATCTTCCGAGACTGGGTCAAAAACATCGTCGATTCCACCTCAGCCAGTTCGTATGCAGCAGTTCCCGAACACAAGTTCGCGAAGTCCACTTCGTCCTTTCTTCACTTGGGACACTGCGCCCAATGAGAACACACTCTTACGATGGGCAAGCACGTTCATGCGTAGGGAGCCTTTTCTATACACAGGCAACGAAGGAATACGATGCCCTGCCGCCGTGCTGGAAATATAATAGCCAAGCAACATAGATTCGTGAATACGTCCAATGTTGCACACATAAATTAATCCATAGAGCTGGTGTGTTAATAATCTGTTCACACCATGGGGACCAAAATGAAGATTCTTTTCCAGCGTATACACTTTTTGCGTTAGATGATTTGAATCGTTTGACTCCCTTCCATCACAATGGGAAAACAATCTGATCAATGACACAATATAGTACGAAAGCCCAAGAAGAATAGTGTGGATACGGACGAGACAAATCCATTTCAGCACATACATATTTCTGGATATTGAAGCATAACATCAAAACACGAGAAATTAGTATCACAACTGATGCACATGCAGAACAACAAACAACTCACCATTTCGCCCGTTCTACCTCTGAGAGTTCTTAGTTGATGAGGCTTTAGTTTCAGTAGTCCGTGAGTGTGTCCTTCCGTCAGGGCCTGGCTTAGTCCTCCGAGTTCGGGGTAGTTATCACTCCGGCTTATGAGGCCCGTTAGTGCGTCATCTGACGAAGACGTGTTTGTGATCCTCATCAGGCTGACGATGGCCTTTGCTGTCATTTGGTCGTCTTTCCCTTCAGGGCCATCAAACACGATTTCCACCCTGCATGTGCTTTCAGGGCACTGGAACCCCGACCGCAGTGGTCAGTGACGCCAGTGGTCAGTGTAATAGCGTCACCACTCTCGCCCCCACCCATTTGTGGTCATTGATACTGCGCAGGTTTTGAAGAGAGGAGGGGGAGTTTCGAGGAGGGGATGAGGGGGATTGGATAATGTGTTTGCACCTAAATTGATGGGCACCAGCATAATATTCACACATTAGGAGTGACTGGGTATAATTTTACTAGAGGCTATTTCCCATTCAGCGTGGCTGAGACTAGTGAATATATGATCTCTGTGTTCAGAATGGCTATTTCCTTGCTGCGCATATCTTAGGGACCTTGCTGTGTCTTCATGATACCCTTCAATGGCATGTGCGACAAAATGTGTTGAAATATTGCGTGGGATGATGCCTCACGTTTCTGTCGTTTATTGATTGAAAGTTTCGAATTACATTTTCATACAAAAATGTTAATCTCCAGGAATATGATAAATTGTAATGAATGGAAACGCATACTTTGGGGGAAAACATTGAACATACATCAGATATGTGCGCTTGCATGCAATATCCATCTCTTCGACTATCTCCATTATTTTTTCAGTAGTCCTCGAGCGAACCCACAAAACCCAGTAGCAATGGATGAATGAGCGGTTTCAGTCATATGGTACGAAGACACTTTCATAAAATGTACACGCCTAATTGGTTTGTGTTTACATATTGTTTCAGCTATGCATATCCAGTAGTTGAAGAGACTGTCAATAATACAGCAGGCCTTGTATTGTTTTGTGTCGGTTTTAACTTTCATGGGGTTATCTTTGGAGTTTTACTTTAATCAAATGGATGACTGATGCGTCAACTTACCAGTCTGAACTTTTAAAAAAATATTGTGAATGAAATCTAGCGTTGAAATGATGTGTATAATCGAAAACGAATGTTGTAGTAATGACATTTTCACGATGTTTTGACCACGCTAATTTCGAGCTTATAATGCATTTTGTCTTTCATGGCGAATTCTGTCTTTCATGGCGAAGATGATCTCTTCTGACAGAAAAGAGAATACAATACAAAAAGATGCCTGCTTGTATACTCTCTGTTCTTAGGGAAGAGATGCTGGTGCGAGGAGGGCGAAGGTGAAGGACGGGTGATAGAGGTGGATGAACTTGTGGTGGGGGTTGTTTTGATGACAAACCAAATACCAGCTTTGCGTTGTAGTCACGAGACTGATTCAGTGATTGAAAGAAGCAAGCCCAAGTTCAAACTGAAGATGATGATGGGTGATGACGAAGTGCTGCGTGTTGGAATGCGGCGCTTGTAACCAGAGCAGAGGAGTACGGGCAACAACAGCTCAAACCTTGTCGATGAAAACAAACACGCATGTGGATTGGAATGCAGAGGCCTCTTTTGAAGATGTGCAGGTGCGGATCAGTTCAGTTTGGGGGTGGGAGGGGTGGGTTCCAAACTTTTTTAAGAGCGGGGGTGGGGGTGGGGGTTAAAGGACTCAATCGAAACGTGATAGGGGGGGGGGCTGTTTCAGTGCTCAACCGAAACGTGAATGCGGGGGGGGGGACGACCATATTGGAGCGCTTGGAGCTCAGCCGAAACGTGAAAGCGGGGAGGGGGGGGGGGAGTTTTCACTGCAGAATGTTCCAATCTGGCGCATTCTGATGATCATCATTACCACTTTCAGGCACCACATTTTGTTACTAATAGAAATAGTTTTTTTCTGTTGGGGGGGGGGGGGGTGTTCCGGAAACCAAGGAAACAACCCCCCCTCGTCCGCCCCTGATGTGTGTGCGTGCGTGTGTGCACGTGTGTGCTTGAGAGAGAGAGGAGAGAGAGAGAGAGAGAGAGAGAGAGAGGGAGGAGAGAGAGGAGAGAGGGAGAGGGAGAGGGAGAGAGAAAGAGAGAGAGAGAGAGAGAGAGAGAGAGAGAGAGAGAGAGAGATCTGAACTGAACTGTTTATTTGTTAGGCCACCAGCCTATCACAACATACATAGTGGTCATACTGCGTCGACAGAGGAAAAATTAGTCTCAAGCGCCTCTCGTCTTCTCTTAAACGCATGGAATAGATAAACTGCCAATGCTCTTATTTGAGTTCAATCCTGTGTTGATAGAACATTAGCGCTTCTTATTCCCGAAGGGAAATCAAATGAAAAATACTTATGTCTAATGTCTTCATACAATGAACAAGCAAATAGGAAATGAATTTCACACTCAAAAGTCTCTCTACAAGCAGGACAGATGTACAAACTATCTTCCGCTCTATCTTTATATCTATTCTTGTGACAACAACTCCCTGAAACAAGTTCTAAACTAAATGTAGACGACACGAAAATACTTTCTGCCCAGAGCAAATAAATAGTTTTCTTTTATCCATGTTTTACACTTCCTGTAAAACGAGTACCTTTCGCTATTCCACAGGAATTGTGCTCTATAGCCACAGTACTCTTGGACTAAGCGCCTTTTCAAATCTTTGAACAATTCTATCGTTATGCACCATCTGATTATCCCATATATGTTGAAAATCATATCTATACAACACTTTCTTGATCTTATTTGCCCACTTTTGTTGATTGCATGAATTTAGCATAATCTTATAAACTAGATGATGGTAACGTGACGTGTCCATACGTAATATCCGTATCCAGTACTTCAAAGAACGAATTATGCAACTGGTGTACAAAGGATGTCTTCCACATTCGCCGTAGACAATCAGATTTGGAGCCCTTGACGGTAGATTGAGGTATCTTTTCATTGTTTGAATATGTACATTCTCAATGACTGAACAGTTATCCAGACCCCTTATCTCTGCCGAATACATAAGAACACTGGACACCTGTGCATCAAACATCTTAAAAAAGACATCGGGTGATAAACATTGTAACTTTCTGATACACCTTGTGATTTGAGCAGCACTAGCCTTAGCTCTATGAACAAGATCTAATTGGAGCAAATTGAATGACAATCTTGTAGTAAACACGGAGCCAAGGTATCTGTATTCTGGGGTTACTTCCAACAGCTCGCCACACAAATGCCATTTTTCATTTTCCCCGAAAAAGCCCCCGTTACGGAAAACAACCACTTTGGTTTTCTCTCGATTTACTGTCAGACCAACAGTATCAGCTCCCTTCTGTAGTTGAATCAGTTGGTTTTGCAAACCCATAGCAGTATCAGAAACGAGAACAATGTCATCGGCGAATAACAGCAGATATAATACAGTATTGCTAGGCATGATTTGGATTCCATGTTTACCATTTTGAATCACTAGCATGGCCAATTAGATCACACTGAGGGAAAAAAATTATCGGACTTATTTTGCAGCCTTGTTTCAGGCCCGAGAAACATTCTAGGAAGTCCGAGTAGCATCCATTGCATCTTATTCTACATCGTTTGAGTATACTGCCTGGAGCATGCTCAACATCCTTCCTCTAATTCCATAAGAAATAAGGGTATCCCTGAGAACGGTCCTGTTAACCATATCGAACGCCTTCTTAAAGTCAACAAAGGCTCCATAAACATTCCTTTTCGTCGACAAATTACATTTTACCAAGGCCTGAAGCACAAAAATATTGTCTACAGTGCTGTAGCCCCGACGAAAACAAGCATGTTCCTCCACAACAACACTATTACTTTCCGCCCAGTCCTTCAGCCTGCTGGAGAGTATAGAAGTTAATACTTTGGTGAGGATCATCGTAAATGGTATACCTCTATAGTTATCCGGAATATGGATATTACCCTTCTTGTGTAATGGCAAGACTATCGACTCTCAGGAAAATAGGCCATGGAAAAGATCTTATTCAATAATGTAGTAAGGACCATTATCATCGATTCAGGCTTGCATCTAATTATGTCCCCGTTTATTTCGTCTGCTCCCACTGACCGACCCTATTTTAGTTTTGCAATTGCGTAGACAACCTCTTCTTTAGTAATGTCATCGTCTAAGAGACTTAACTCCGCTACCCCAACACTGAGTATTATGTTACTTTCGAGTTGTATGGAGGGTCGACAAAACATTCTTCGAACACTTTCTCGCAGTGCTCTTACCAAGCATCCATTTGTATCGGGCAAGTGACATATGATTTGGAGTTTATCTTTCGTACCTGTCTCCAGAATGTTGTATCATCAGAAATACTAGGCATCAACGATCTCATCCGGTCGTTATGGTACTGACTCTTCTTTTTTCTAATCATATTTTAGTACTCAATCTTCTTCACTACAAAATCATATCTCGTCGCTTCAGAATGAGTATGTTAATAGCGACAATATAAAACGCGTAGAATTTGCTTGAATGCTGTGCAGTCCTGATCATACCATTGTTGCCTCATCCTTTATTTTCAGACCCCAAAACTCTTTCTCATAGGATCGGCAGCCTGTACAAAACATTCACCGACTATTTCTACGACTATCAATATTTCTTTCATCAGATATGACGATCTCCCGTAAACCAGGTACTTCAAAGTTACCCACTAAAGCTTCTCGGAATGCTTTTACTTTATCAGTATCCCACACAATCATATTGATTTGTATTCCTTCAATACGAGCATCAGCTATAGTACAACAAACACACAATTCCAAACACAAATGATCAGTCAAAACGTTCTCCTTAACAGTTAAATTCTCACAGTACGTTACAAAATCCTTGGATATGAGAAAGTAATCAATATCACTACTCCCACCAGTCGAAATGTTTGTAAAGTTTCCTTCTCTGTCTCCCGTTATGAATCCGTTCAGAATTGTCAGATCAAAACCCAGGCATATAGATAAAAGTCCACGACCATTAGCAGTATTGTCTAGTGAATTTCTGTACGAGTACAAGTCGCTTTGTCTTAAATCTTCTAAAACATCTGTACTGGCCACATTCAAGTTTCCTGTTCTTGCATTGAAATCGCCACACGCTACTACAAAGCAGTCGGGATACTGTGTACATACATGTAAAAACTGTTCAAAATATTGCATTCCACTAGCTTCACCAACTGACTCATAGTATGGCGATCCCACTGGAGATATATACAAACAAATGCATATAACATCTTTTTCACAGTTGAATAAATATATACTCATTTTGAATACTAGTACATTATCAAAGGAACAGTTTAAATTTTCCACATATTGAAGCAAGGAGCAAAGAATACAACAAATTATTCCCCCCGCTTTGCGTTCTTTCTCAGAAAGTCTGTATGCTGGCGAGACAAAGCACTTGAAATAATTTTTCAAGACATCATTTTCAATTTTGTCGACAAAAGTTTCCAATAAGCAAAACACATCAAACTGCAGCAGATAAGTAAAAAAGTCAGGATAGTCTATCTTAGATAGTACACCATTAATGTTCCAGGAAACAAAACGCAACGATCTGCCTGGATGTACGCCGACTTTGGGAGAAGAGCCTTGGATGTCTTCCTATCTTGCGCTGTCTAGACCCTGCACCCTAGAAGCAAAACGCGTCTGGATGCGGTCGAGGGGCTGCCAGTCGGTCACGTGTAGCCTGCCTTCTCTAAAGTAGGCATGGTGCCCTTCCGCCCTTGCTTCTTGGAGCTGTCGTCGCTGCATATCTGTTTTGTCGCTGGGCGCCCTGTCCTTTCTCTTCCAGCTTGCTCCTGGCACCAAGGATGGCGAATTTGTCAGTACTTCTCTGCAGGCAGGCAGTCAGCGGGCGGGTCTTGTCTGGTTCAGTCTTCCCGATGCGGTGTGCACGGCGAACGTCTCTCAGGCTCAGCTCTAGTTTCCTCGGCAGGACTTCGTTCACCGTCTCTACGAATTTCAGTTCGCTGTCCTCGTGCGTCTCTCCGTCGGTCTCGGTCACACCATAGATGATAACATTGTCTCTACGGTGTGAACATGATAAACAAATCAATCCAAAAAGAAAACACGAAAAGCTTTGGGCTTACATGACCGTCTTCATCTAATCACAACGGATAAGATTAGATAAGACATAAAAACTTAAAGACATTTATTCTAATCCCCGAACACTGACTACCTTTACAAGATGGCGTTGCAAATACTTTTGATAGGGACGAAAAAAAAACACCCCATAAACAACAACACACACACACACAACCTCTGTCAGACAATCCAAGGTGGAAAGGAAGCACAAAAGTAAACTTTTCAGGCAAAGTTCACAAAACTGCCAACACTGCTGGTTCGTTGCCGGCGTCTATCAGTTCATTTAAGCGATACGTGTCCAATGACCCAAACTGGACAGAACTAACGGAGTGTCGTCCGTACGTGAGCACTAACGTAGAGGGTTGTAACTGGAACTAAATTAAAGTTTTTCCATGAATAAACAGTCACATACCGGCAACGCTCACGTCTCGCTATTCTGGTTGCTGGGTTCAACACAGCAGACGATGCAAACTTGTAAAGTGCCGTACAGGCACGGAGCGAAGACGCAGTGCTCAGCGGGAGTAGACACACGCTATGCACAAGACCAAACGGGGCGAAGAACAATGTATATCACCGTCAAGATAGGCTACACATTCACAAAACTCACATGATACAGTCTTGTCCTCGGGCACAAATGTAATCAACGACGAAATGAGTGTCACGTAACAACACAGTCAAATGTATTCCTCCAAATCAACTTCTGCCGACAGAGCTGCCGTAAACACGTCCGACCACTACGAAGTCTCAGTACGGAATGAGAGAGAGAGAGAGAGAGAGAGAGAGAGAGAGAGAGAGAGAGAGAGAGAGAGAGAGAGAGAGTAGTTATTCTGCAGAAAAATTGCCTGTGTGCATATGCCTCTTGGAACAAAATGTGAGACAATGTGCAATGCAGAACAATCCATGACTGGGGTATTTGGACGTTTAAATTTAAAATATCATCTGTAGTTCTCGAGAGAAAAATGGGTGGCAAAGAGAGTACAGCCAGCAGAAGCCAACTGGAGCAAAGGTGGGCTTTTAGATTTATTCGTTGCAGGAGCCTGACAAAGGAGAAAATATATGTGTGTATGTGTATATATATATATATATATATATATATATATATATATATATATATATATATATATATATATGTATATACTGAAACACTTTCCACCCTTCGAAAAAATATATTAAAACTGACAGTTCTTTTTTTTCTTCATGTCACTGACGATCGCAACAGGCAGAAAATAAGCCATGACTAAGAACATTCTCTCTCTCTCTCTCTCTCTCTCTCTCTCTCTCTCTCTCTCTCTCTCTCTCTCTCTCTCTCTCTCTCTCTCTCTCTCTCTCTCTCTCTCTCTCTCCCCCCCCCCCCCCTCTCCCTCTCCCCGTCTTCTTCTTCTTCTTCTTTTTCTTCTTCTTCTTCTTTTTCTTCTTCTTCTTCTTCTTCTTCTTCTTCTTCTTCTTCTTCTTCTTCTTCTTCTTCTTCTTCTTCTTCTTCTTCTTCTTCTTCTTCTTTCTTCTTCTTCTTCTTCTTCTTCTTCTTCTTCTTCTTCTTCTTCTTTCTTCTTTCTTCTTCTTTCTTCTTTCTTCTTTCTTCTTTCTTCTTTCTTCTTTCTTCTTTCTTCTTTCTTCTTCTTCTTCTTCTTTTCTTCTTTCTTCTTTCTTCTTTCTTCTTTCTTCCTTCTTCCTTCTTCCTTCTTCCTTCTTCCTTCTTCCTTCTTTCTTCTTTCTTCTTTCTTCTTCCTTCTTCCTTCTTTCTTCTTTCTTCTTTCTTCTTCCTTCTTCCTTCATTCTTATTCTTATTCTTATTCGTCTTCGTTTTCGTCTTCGTCTTCTTCTTCTTCTTCTTCTTCTTCTTCTTCTTCTTCTTCTTCTTCTTCTTCTTCTTCTTCTTCTTCTTCTTCTTCTTCTTCTTCTTCTTCTGCATGCATTATATGTGACAGCACGTAATGATTATGTCTGAAGAGGGGATCAATTGCAACGATAACAAGTGATAGACGTCCGATACCTGCTGCGATGCCTGGTAGGATTGAAAAGTACACTGGGCCCTAATCCGTCTGGCACAGCAGGGGCGAGAAACGCTGAAGCAGAGTTCCGTTGGACGTAACAACTTTTCCCTACCAAAGGTAATTAAATCTACCTTTCATCTGTTGTTTCTATGACTTTGTTGCAGGTGCACATGTACCTTGAATATATGTTTATCACTGCCTCCTTTACCACTACCTCCACCACTACTACCTCTACCACCACCACCACCACCATCACTACCTCCACCACCACCACTGCCACACCACCACTTCCACCACCACCACCACCATCAACCACCACCACCACCACCACCACCACTGTCACCGCTACAGCACCACCTCCACCACTACCACCTCTACCACCACCACCACCACTACCTCCACCACCACCACTGCCACACCACCACTTCCACCACCACCACCATCAACCACCACCACCACCACCACCACTGTCACCGCTACAGCACCACCTCCACCACTACCACCTCTACCACCACCACCACCACCGTCACCGCTACAGCACCACCCCCAACATCTCCACCACTACCACCTCTACTACCACCACGGCAGAACTAGAACGAACCTGCGTCCTGATTGATTAGATGAGATTGCTGCTATGGCGAAGTAGGCTCAAATATCTTATAGTTACACATTATAGTCTTTGGTAGGCATAAGCGTTGTCAAATTCAAACAGGCCTTAAGTATCATTCAGATCGCGTCAACGCTCCGTAGAAGGACATACATGTATTTTCGTGCCTGTGTTGCCTGGAGAAAATGTCGCGATCAGAAAAAGAACGTCAGTTATTATTGTAGCGTTGATGAGTAAATCTTCAGTTTTATTGCCTGTAATTACCAACTGGCGCACCACGAAGCTGCTAAATCGAGATCATTTGGCAGTGTCTCAAGGCAATGATAATGGGAAGATACCTTTGTTCTCGAGTCACAAGTCTTGAATCTACAGGAGATTTGTGTTTCAGTTTCAGGGCTCATAGAGGGAAACAACACTTCCCTCACTCTTTTCTCGTATTACCATCCTGTGAGATCAACACACTGTTTGGAGAATTTCACCGTCCTCTTTCACTTGACGAATTGGTAGATGACACTTGACATTTTAATGTACCATTTCATCAGTGTTTGTTTGCTAACACAATTTCTCACTCAGTGTTTTCGTGCCAAACTACCACTGTCTCATATTTATCCATTCATGTCCAGTGTAATTCATGCACATATCTCTTAACTGCTGAAATGGTGGATTCACTCAACACTGTGTTGGAGTTCAGGGCACGTGTCAGCGACTCAAACGTCTTTGTGGTTGCCATTCTATCAAATTCACAAGGACGCATGAGAGGATGTGACACACTCAGACAGCATTGTATTCAGGTAACCATCAAACACCCTGAAAACGTCACATCAACTTCCCACAGAAAGCACGTGGGTACAATGAGCCAGTTATACAATTTGAAAGATCTTAAAATAAATGGCATACGCACCCATCGGGATCACTACAGATTGTCATCTTCCACACTGCAGCTGACAAAAATTTCCGAACTCCTGCTTCCCATGGACAAGGGAAGCTTTACTTGGAATCAGTCCCTAAATAAATAGCATGCACATTGCACTTGATAATGCTCCCAATGAAGAAGATGAGGAAGGAGGTAATAAGTACAAACCACAAGTGTGAATATTTTAAAAGAGAAAACAAATATGTTGTGCCCACGTTAACAAGCTGGATATGATTGGGGCTTACTTTGACTCATTGAAAAATGGCACTTGGGGATTATCTGGTCATATAAAACGTCCTAAAACCAGCAATTAGCTTCTTGTAATTGTGTAACTGAAAGCATAAAATTGCTATAGTCTGATGATGCATTACATCTAAATGACCTGTGTGCTATTGAGTGCGAAACAGACCCAGAT
>JAWQFJ010012690.1:67500-77500 GCA_034096865.1 Theodoxus fluviatilis | reverse complement strand
TCTGGGGAAGTTGCCGTATGAAAACTGTTCTTCGCGTCGCGTCTTCCCCTGGGCAAAATCTCGTGTCGCATTTCTGTGGGGATGTCTTGCGGGAAATAAAAACGTCTCATTAGCGACCCAGTTACACACGTGTGCCGTGCCAAGGCGGTGTCTGCCTAACTACGAACTAGGACGATCACTCTTAATGGTTGGATGTGTTCCGCATTTTCAATCGATGTTGACATACATGTACATGTACGCGACCATGCTTGAGAGAAGCGGATCAAAATGCAAAAATGACACCATTACCTTTTTCGAACACGAAAACCATTAAGGTTCTGCTCCTAACTCCGGGGGGTAAATAGTGCATATTATTCCTTTATACTTATGTGTAAAACTACAGAAAAGGAACATAAGTCTGATATAGCGTTCCCTGATGACTTTGCTGTGCATTTGCTCGGAAACTGTTCCAACGACTTCAGCATTGCTTATCATACGCGGCCACACATTTGTAGAATTCAAGAGCAATACATGATGAGAGTCCAAGACGGAAGATTCAAGGAAGTGTCTCTTTTGTTTTTAATTCACTTTCTATGCTGGTATTTTGGAACAACAGTCATCAACTCATCGAGATAAGATATTAGGATAAAGTAATGGCAAGTGAAGGCTAGGTACGGATTATTCTGTTTAATTGGCAGATGCGTGTACTGATATTTCTCAAGGTCGGATACAAGTTTTGGCGACCAGTTCATCGTTGCGTGTAGTCGGGCCCGATTTTCCAGGGTGGTTTGAGCGCACGTTTGGAACAGAATGACCCGACCCTGTCTCGAGGCTGCGAGGGGCAGCGCCTGCCCGAGCTGCTGAGGCAGGCTCTACAAGCCCAGCAGCCAGGGGTTCCAGCTGCTGAAGGGGACATCGAGTTCCTGCGGCTGTATCTGGCACCATTCATTCAACAGAGCTGCTCTGTGGATCAATGGGTTTTGGTACCACTTTTAGATGCCATCTATTGAACGTAAGAGATGAACAGGTCTGTCTTGACATCTCGAGATTGACGAGGCTTTTCTGAGCTCAACTTCATGTCATCAGAGGTGAAGTATCATTTCCACTTACGAAACCCGATCCGTCCTAGATAATGAGACGGATGTGTCAGGCGTTGATCGAAGAAAGAAATCTTGATGAATAAATTTGGCAGGGAATCCCATGAAAAGAAGTCGTAAGCCTGACTAAATAACTGTCATGGGGGTCAACAACCACCCTGGCCGAGTCTTTTATGAGAGTAACTGCTGGAGCTTTGGTGGCGGAGTCAGTGGACAGATATCTCCATGGCATAAATGAGGACGACATTTTCGTTCTATTCACTTGGGTACAAAAGCTTCTCACTTACGAAGAACTATCGAAAGAAAAGCACATGGTTATATAAGGTCAATCAAGCCTCACGGTATTCGTGGTCTCAACAGTGTCCTTGAAGGTCCCGTATAATTTTGGCATGAATTTGCACTCATTGTGTGTGCGTGTGTGCGTGTGTGTGCGTGTGTGTGTGTATGTGTGTGTGTGTGTGTGTGTGTGTTTGTGTATGTGAGTGTTAGTGTGTGTGTGTGTGTGTGTGTGTGTGTGTGTGAGAGAGAGAGAGAGAGAGAGACACACACACACACACAGACAGGCAGGCAGGCAGGCAGGCAGGCAGACAGACAGACAGACAGACAGACAGACAGACAGACAGACAGACAGACAGGCAGGCAGGCAGACAGACAGACAGACAGACAGACAGACAGACAGACAGACAGACAGACAGACAGACAGACAGACAAACGGACGGACAGACACATACACACACACACACACACACACACACACACAGAATTACAGAGAAGAGACAAAGAGCGACAGAGGGGCGGAGACAGACAAAAACAGAGCGACAGAGAGACATACGGAGAAACAGAAGCACAAATACATTTTCTGTGAAAGAGAGATACAAACACACACACGCGCGCGCGCGCGCGCGCGCACACACACACACACACACACACACTAAGAGAGAGAGAGAGACACAGAGAGAGAGAGAGAGAGAGAGAGAGAGAGAGAGAGAGAGAGAGAGAGAGAGAGAGAGAGAGAGAGAGCGGCAGACAACACAAGTAATACAGACACACTAAAAAGGAGTTTGCAAATAAATAAACCATGTAAAAGACATTAGCGCTTTCTATTGCACTTCAACAGGGTCCCAGACACTGCAAGACTTCCAGGCTCGCGGCGGGCGGCAGACCGTTACCTCGGAGCAACAGAGCGTGACTGATCCCTGGAGCGACATTCTTTGCTCCAGGCTTAACTCAGAGTAGGCAGCTGCTGATCTGAGGCCGGGCTTGGTCAGTATGATCGAGATTGAACTTCATTGTAGCCAGTGACTCACCTCTCGCCCGAAAGCAGTGTTACATTCCAAAGTTCAGAACGAAGCAAAGTAAGAAGACTCTGCTCCTTTGTAACTGCTTCCAAGGGATATGATTTTGAGAATACATCGTTGTTGATGAGAATGTAAGCGATACTTTGGCCAGTTAAGGAGCCAATTCATTATCACGTGCAAATTGTGCGTCCATGGAAGTCCCGCTGTGTCATTGTCGGTTTTCTAAGCTACTTCTCTCCTCTCTCTCTCTCTCTCTCTCTCTCTCTCTCTCTCTCTCTCTCTCTCTCTCTCTCTCTCTCTCTCTCACTGTTCTACCTATTTCTCCGCTCTCATCTGATGAAGGAGCTGTACTCCACAAGCTGGTGGCGGTGGGAACCTGTCGCAAGCAATAAGGGAGACTGTGCAGTCTAGTAATTATCTCCTTCGAGTGCATGTATGTTGGTGTGACTCGCCCGACCGATACGCGAGCCACACTGAGGAAGATAATGGATATACTGGAAGACTACTATGCATGTGTCTTGAGCTGCAGCCCATCTTCTCTCCCTGGCAATGGCGAGTCGGCTGTGTGTGGACTCCTCGAAGGTGGCTGTCGCTTCTCTTGCGTCCGCCTTTCAGCCGGTTCTGTCCTTCGTCAGGAACTCGAGATCGCTTGACGGCACGCCGCAATGGCGGAGATGCTCCTTCACAGAGTCCGCAAAACGCTTCTTGAGGCGCCCAAGGTTCCTGTCTCCCTGCTCCAGAGCACCTTAGAGTGTGTGTGTGTGTGTGTGTATGTATGTGTGTGTGTGTGTGTGTGTGTGTGTGCGCGCGCGCGCGTGTGTGTGCTCACGTTCAACTCCAGCGTGTCTTAAAACCTAAAAACTCCCCATTTTGATGCCGGAAAAAAGTTTCACATTTTTATCAAAAACTAATTTCCTTTCCATCGACGATTTGCAACAATCAACTTACTTTCCATCAGCAGCAATCACCACCACATCTACCTTCGCCATCCACTCCTACCTCCATCCACAACCACTGGCACTCCAGCTGCGCTTCCCACGTCATGGGCCTGTGCGAGTCGAGACCTCACACGACGACCACGGTGCGCAACCAGGGGACGCCATTGGAGCTGGAGTCCGTCAAGGATGGAGTCAACGACGCCATGTCTTCTCGTCCCACCACCGTCCCCAGTCACGTGTCCCGCACCTCCACCGTCCCGCACCTCCACCGTCCCCAGTCACGTGTCCCGCACCTTCACCGGCTCACGCGCTCCACGCTCAGGCCCCAGGTGGAGGACGACGTCTCCATGCAGTCCGTGCACTAGGCTAGAATAAATGAATGAATGGATGGATGGATGGATGAAAAGATGCACGAATGAATGAATGAACGAATGAATAGATGAATAAATGAATAGATGGATGATTATGGATGAATGAATAATTAATGCAGGAACGAATGAATAGATGATTAGATGGATGATGAATGAATGGATGGATAAATTACTGGATGTATGGAACGATGAATGAATGAATGAATGGATGAATGAACAGGAGGATGGATGTATGGAAAAAATAGATGAGATGAATGAATGAATGAATGAATGAATGAATGAATGAATGAATGAACGAACGAACGAATAAACGAATGGAGTTTTCCTGACTACCAGCCTGTGTAGCCTATTCAAGACCAATAAACACAAGAACCACTAGAGCTGGAGAGTGAGAGCAAGCCAAGTCACGATTTCCCCAGTTTCTTAACCATTTACGATTCGCGTGGGGAGACGCGGTGGGTCTGTTCTTACCCCCAACCCACAGGGGGTCTGTTCTTACCCCCAACCCACAGGGGGTCTGTTCTTACCCCCAACCCACAGGGGGTCTGTTCTTACCCCCAACCCACAGGGGGTCAGTTGCGACGATACAACACACAACGCAAGGTCGAGACCTCGATCGTTTGTGAAATCGAAGACGTATGGAAATAGAGACATGTACATAATTATAGAAAGTTTTCCTGTATAAGCGGCCTTTTTACCGGTTGTTTCTGATGAGCACTCTTCAATCGAAAGTTTGCGCTTTTCATTTTACCTTTTAAAAATTCCATTCTACGTGTCTCTTTTTAAACATGTCTTCGTTTTTGGAAACGACCCGTAAGTTTACCTTGTGTTGTGTGTTTTATCGAGAAACTTGTCAAGCAGTCACGTTGTTTCAGATAAATCATGGCATTTAGCTTCAGTGGCTACGCCCCGTTGGTGAGCACAGACAGGACATTAGTTTTGTGATCGTACATGACATACCAGGCTTAAGTCACCGGAACAGTTTTCCAGCGAACGCCAAGCAAAGCCGTCAGAGAGCTAAGTAATGTATCGTTTTCTATAGCTGTGCTTTAGAAAGTAAGACGTTATTCAAATGTGCCATGAACATGCTGTTTCTGTACATTGTGTATTAAAAAAACGATATATATTTTGTAGACGAATATTTTCCAAGACTTGGCAAACACCAGTTAGGAACCGGCTTTATAGGTGATGTGAACCACCTTATGCAACACTCGGCAGGTCAGTTAATGTGCAGCTAAAGCCCAGGGTTCGTAAAGGTGCTTTTTCATATTGCTACTTTTTCACACATTGATGGATGCTCAAACCATACACATTTAGCCCCTGGTCATTGAGCTACCTCTTTGTATCACTCTAACACCATCTCAGCTCCCTGGGGAGATGCAACCAGGCTGCGGGTGAACTCCTTATAGTTAACTCTCACACTATTCCAACTGAGTCGCACATCTATCCGTTTTACTCCTGGGTAGGGAGAAGCAAATGTGAGTAAAGCGTTTTGATCAAGGATGCAACTTTAGATACCACGCAGCTTCGAACACCGCACCTACCAGCCGCACGCCACTGCAGGTCAAGGGCGCTAACCGCTTGGCCACGGAGTCCCACGTCTGTCGTAATCGGTTACTGCGTGCAGCTACTGCACTGTGCCATTGTGCGTCGCGCGCACTAAATCAGTGTGTCTGCACTTGGTTTGCATGCAGTTCGTGCAGTACATTAGACTGCATACAGCGTGCGCTCTACGGCCTGTCTGCCTTTGTAGGTTATTTAAGGCCATCGATCACGAAATCACTAGAACGTGTTAGTGTAAGTGCAAATCAAGTCACGATGTCCCTAGTTATTCGCCTCTGACGAATCGCGTATGGAGACGTGTTGAGTCTATTCTTACTCCTCTACTCCCAAGGGTTGGGAGTGGTACAACCTAGATACTTTATTTCCCATACATACAAAAATGGTCTCGAGCATCTTCACGCTTTACCCTTTTGTCATTTGCCAACTAGTCGGTCGTCTTTTTGCATCTCTATTCTCACAATACACTTCACCTGACAGTTCCTCGTTCCTCTCTACGTGTAGAGAGACATACAGATAGAATGCGTCAACAGTTGGATGAGTTGTGGGAGTGGGGTGATGAGATGTGGGCCTCCACCACCGTTCTGGCTGACTGTCCCATTTAGGGACGACTGATGCCTTCAGAACCAACACCTATATATATGTATAAGTATGCTTTACCAAATCACAACATGTTTGCCCCCTTACGTTTCTCGCACCTGTGAGTGTGTGTGTGTGTTCGTGCGTGCGTGCGTGCGCGCGTGCGTGTGCATGCGTGCGTGCATGTGTATGTATGTGCGTGCGTGTGAGTATGTGTGTGTGTTCTAGAACAATGTACATGACTCATTAAACAATGACCCCAATTGCTTTCCCCGGAATATTGCTCGGGAATATGATTAATCGGGGACAAAATCCTACCGGAAAAATAATCGTCTCGGACTTAAACCCCGTCTCCAGACAATATCTCCCCCCAACTGATCCACCCCAACCCTCGATCAGATTTCCCCTGGTGTAAGTGTACATTCGCTCTCTGATTAACAAGAAAACCTGAATGGGAAATTTAGATTGTGTTGTACAACGTTTAAGTAAGAAAACCTACAGTTTGTATTCTGAACCGTCTAACCACAACTTTGTTTCCTTCATGATAGATGCACACGGTGAATGGTCAAGCAGCACAAGCTGAAGAAAGAGCATGGACACCTCATCATCCATCGGTCATCTGAAGAGGACTGCATTCGTTTACTATGGAGGCATGCTGAACAACTCCGTTGCACGTTTGAGAATCTGACGTCGCTGATGGCACTTTAGCTTTCAATGGCCGGAGACGCCATGTCGTCACAACTGGACGGGTCACTAGGGGTCAAGCTAAAAATAGAAGCAGCGCCATATTTGTTGGATAGAAGTGAAGCAGTGACGCTTACATATTTCAGAAGAAGCATGTGTCCGTACTTTTTGAGGAACAAATATCGCTCGATAACTGCCTCCAAAAAGGCATGAAAGCATGAAACAAGTTAGATTAAAACAAAAAATCGTCGAGAATATTGAAAATATAAATAAATATTCATAATTTGCGCACAAACCCTGAAATGGTTAGTAAGCAACACTTGCTGCGGGGACTGTCCCGACGCCGTAGCTGGCTTCTATTTTTAGCTTGACCCCCGGTGAACCCGTCCGTCCATTGGGACGTTTGAAGGGAGGTAACCGTCGGAGCTTGGGTCAGGCTGAGTGACTGTTCATTGAGAGTTGGAATGAACCTGTAAATGCATAAATCTTGAGCATGTGGTCGCGAAGGGAGTGTAAATGTATGCACTGATCGCGTGTTGGAATATGATCATGGAGATGTATAATGTCGTCTATGCATTTGAGTTTGTTCTCTGTAAAACGCTTTTGGATATGTTGTAATACGTGCAAAGCTTTATCGTAGGTGTGCCTCAAGCCACAAACAAAAAGCAATATTTGTGTAAAGAAGAGAGTGCTTTCTATGCGTTTACGCTGCGAGAAGTAGGGTTGATGTATTGCTTGTTGATGTGTCACTTGCATTACCGTAAAAAGTTATGAAGAGAAATACTTAAAAAAAAATTGAAATTGTCCGCTCTTGAATTGGTGCTTAACCACACACGTTTACCCCTTGGTCATCGAGCTACAGTCACTGTCACGTGTGCCCCATCTCAGCTGCCAGGGAAAGCATGCCACCAGGCTGCGGATGAACGCACCCGAGTTCATCTTCACACTTTTCCAGCGCAGCCCTCGTGGGGACCCGGTTTTGCTCTTGGGTGGGGAGAAGCAAAACAAAGTAAGCACCTTGTTTAAGGATGCAATATTGGGATCCGCGCAGTTTCGAACCACCCACCCACCCACCAGTCGCAACCGGGTTTCCCAGGACTAAAGATATGCAATCCAAAGCAATCAACAACAATCCAATTGGGATTTCCGGTCTTTAAAAATGATTGCTGTAAGCAAACGCAGAATCCAATCAATCACATCTTGTAATAATAACTTTCCGAAATCAGACATTGTCTGCTTTTTTGTCCCAATGTTGTTGCCGATCACTTTAGAATACTACTGGAAAACATCCTTTGGATTCCTTTGGAATGTTATGGGTTGCTTATCCATAGTCTGGGAAACCCCAGCTCACGTCAGGCGCGCTAACTTTCCCGCTACGTTTGTCCGAGGGAGAGGGGCGGGATGTAGTGAAGGAGGAAGTGAAATAATGGAAGAGGAACTGGCTCCCCATCTCTCAGAGGATAGATTATAAACTTGCTACTTTGTGCTTCAAGGCCATCAACAACACCGCACCACACGCTCTTACAGAAATTCGTACAGTCTACACGCCCTCCAGATATCTACGCTCAGCTGCTGACTCTAGAATGCTTAAGAAAACTCAAGGACAGCGTGCCTTCTCCTATATTGGACCTGTAACCTGGAATAGTCTCCCTCTCTCAGTCCGTCATTCTGACACTCTGCCCCAGTTCAAAAGTGCTCTAAAGACCCACCTCTTCCGATCCGCCTTTCCCGCTGAGCTGCTTCACCTTACTTGACCTAGCCTACAAGTACTATGTATATTGTATAGTTTGTTCTATTGGAACTTAGTTTTTATTTTCTGTTTATATGTATAATGTGTGAGTTTTTGTAGGAATGTAGTGTTGAGCGGTTGTATGAGTGTTGATTCTTTAAATTGTAAACGCCATGAGCTTGCCTGTCAAGGGAAGGTATGTGCGTATGAATAAACTATATTATTATTATTATTATTATTATTATTATTATTATTATTATTATTATTATTATTATTATTATTATTATTATTATTATTATTATTATTATTATTATTATTATTAAAGAGTGTCTTCTGTTGTGCGACTGGTCCTTCCGGACTGAATAGGTCTGATCACTTCGGTCAAAACCACTCAGGGTACCAGGCCTACACAGTTACTAAGGAGCAGTCCCATTATATTCCCAGCACTGTTTGTGTGTGCATTAAAGACAGTACAGATATACCACATCCTGTTTATTGCACGGACACAACATGTTTTGATGAAGGCGTGGTGTAATTTGAGTTCTCCACACGCATAGCACCCAATAACCACAGATTCCACCTGAAGATGGGGGTGTCCAGCGGCAGCAGCTGAATGTAATTTTCTGAGTACTTCACATGCATTGCACCCAACTGTCAGTGACATCATCCATCTCCATTACTGAAGTTGAAACCCGCGCTAGGGTTTCTATACCAAATGTATCCAAAAATAGAGTGTTTCTGGCTTGGAGCGCATTAGACGCAACACTTCGAGACAGAAAGAAATCAGATTAAATCAGGTTAGATTAAGAGGTATAGTGAAATTATGTTGTACCGCAAAACAGGGTTTGGGGATGCATGGGGTGGTTTAAGTTTTAAAAATTATTATACAGGATACAATGTATTCCCCCATTGGGGACGCACATGTAAATGCTTGAGAGTAAATATGCATCATCGGGTAAAATTACGAGATGTGAGATAAATCGATGGCCCGTCACGCTTTCCAATCAATCATTTCTCACTTATCCTGCTGCCTTTTCCCATCTGAAACCCCCCTCCCCCTCCCCCCCCCCTTCCCCCCCCCCAATCTCCCAATCAATCCTGTCACTGAAACATGTAACCCTATACCTACCATTAACTGCTAAGACTCCTGCTCGACTTGTAACCCGTTTAGAACACGATTTATTACCTACTGAGACGTATCCACACTGTCAAAACTGGAGTGGCGTTTCGTAGCTTTCAACGGAAGCTTCTAAGTTCATGGGACTTCGTTTCGCAGGCTCTGCCGGCTCTCCTCTCCATCTCCTTGACAGTCGACTGCGTCTGGCGCGGGAGATAATTCCACCATCGGCTTCACCTCTTCCAAGGATGGCGTAGCCACAGTAGCCTCCCTTCCTCCGCTTGCTGCCTCGTGTGCCGCGAACACGTATGAAGCGAAGGCGGTGAGGCAGGGATAATTTTTCTAGTGATGGCTATGGAACTGCTGGCCAGACGATATTGTGGTAGCAATGGTGCTGGTAGTGGCGGGTGGCAGCGGCGATGGCGGCATAATTAGCAATAGCAGCAGCACCACCACCGCCACCGCCACTACCAGCACCAATAACACCACCAGCACCAGCACCACCAGCACCAATAACACCACCAGCACCAGCACCAGCACCACCACCGCCCCCGCCACCACCAGCACTATTAACATCACCAGCACCAGCACCACCAGCACCAACAACCCCACCAGCACCATTAACATCACCAGCACCATTAACATCAC
>JAWQFJ010012690.1:30000-62500 GCA_034096865.1 Theodoxus fluviatilis | reverse complement strand
AGAGCGCCTGCAAAAAGGACGGATGTTTTAATGAGTGCGCCACGCACACTAATACGACTTGTGCGAAATGGCTGCGTTCTCAGCCTTCAATGGTTTCCTCATCAGACTTACCATCTGTCAGAAAAAAACGTACACTATAAGGTAATGCGGTTGATGTCGTAACCTGTCGTTTACAGTTTGTTGTGTCTGTGGTCACTTTCTTGATATATTTTGGCTGTCATGAGTATGTCCATCTGATAGCTAAAATGAGTATGTCCATATGATAGCCATTATGAGTATGTCCATATGAAAGCTACCATGAGTATGTCCTTATGAAAGATATCATGAGTATGTGCGTATGACAGCTATCATTGGTATGTTCATAATTATAGTAACCAACATGAATATGTCCATATGATAGCCATCATGAGTATTTCCGAATAGAAAGCTATCATGAGTATGTCAGTATGATTGCTCTCCTATATCCGTATGCCAGCTATCATGCGTATATCCGTATGATAGCCATTATGAGTGTTTCTACATGATAGCTATTATGAATATGCACGCATGATAACTGTCATGAGTATGTCAGTATGAAAGCTATCATAAGTATATTTATGTGCTCAACCATTGAAATTCTCCTTCTTTCCTATAGAAAAGTAATTAACATGCACACAGAAGTATCTTCACTAAAGGCTTTTGTCGACGGTTTTGTTTATGCTCGAGCGCAAACAAATGACCGTGCGTGGGATTAGCGCTGCCGAAAAGGGCAGAAGTGTCATGACTGGACTCGGCTCATTGCAGCCAAGGGTTATCTGGCGTACTGACATGCTTTGGTAAAGACTAATAACACGGGAGCCCGGTTTTACTTCTGGGTGGAGCGAAGCGATGCGAGTTTGAGCACCTTGCTCAAGGATGCAACTCTGTGACGCAACGTCCAACAGACGCAAGTGGCTGCAGGTCAAAGGCGCTGGCCATTGCGTCACAGAGAGAGCCCTACCTGCCAGTCCGTAGTGGTCGATGAAGACTTGGGTCAGACGCGCAAAGACGATGGTGCCGATACTGGCGCCAGCCAGGGCAAGACCGGTAACTCCGCTTGGCTTGTCTCGGAACCATAGTGCCATGCACACCAGACTGCCCTGGAAACACAAACAGAATCCCAGCCCTGATGGGCCAGGATCAGGCAGGCAGACAGACAGACAGACAGACACGCATTCACGCCCGCACGCACACACACACACGCACACGCAAGTACGCACACACACATATGTATACAAATATGCACACGCAGAGACACAGATACACACACACATGCACACACATATAGACACGCATGTATGCACACACACACACACACAAACATACACACACATACACACAAACAGACACACACACACACACACACACACAGTCAAACACACGCGCGCACACACACACACACACACACGCACAAACACACACATACACACACATGTAAACACATACACGCATACACATACACACTCACACACACACAGACATTCACACACAAACATATATGTATACATGTACACACACACATACACACGCACACACACACATATATATATATATCTCTCTCTCTCTCTCTCTCTCTCTCTCTATATATATATATATATATAACACAAACGGTTTCTGTATCTGTCCGTCTGCTCTATGCGTTCGGCCGCCCGTGCACGGATCTCCGCGAAATTTGGCATGTCGCTCCCCCGTGACTGGATGGGGGTAGTCGTCGCAGTTTGGAAGGCATACCTTGGACCGTTCCGGAGATATTCCCTCTGGAACCTTTTAGTCGTGGGACTGTTGACGGCAAAGGGAGGAACTCGGCTCCAACGTTAGTTTCATGAGAGGGTAAAGGGAGGAAACTCGGCTCCAATGTGTGCTTCGTGCTGCACGAGGTTTTACGGGTCCGAGCTCGCTCATCTCATCACGCATTGATGTTTGGTGAATGTGAGGGAAAAGGTGGAGACGGGAAAAGGTGGAGACGGGAAAAGGTGGAGACGGGTAAACCATCTAGTATATATATATATATATATATATATATATGAGCATATATATATATATACATGCGCGCGCCCGTGCGCGCGCGCGCGCACACACACACACACACACACACACACACACACACACACACCTCCCCCCAAAAAAGTATTGTAATTTTCGTCTATTCGCGACACAATCTCCAGAAAGAATAAATACAGGGTGACACAAAAAAAACAGAGCTCATAAAAAGTTGAATAATTTCCGCAATATTCAAGTAATTCTGTTATTTGTTTCAGATTCATTAAGAAGACGGATTGATCTAAGAGTCTACCACGTGTGAGCTTCGAGATGCCTTGGACTACAGAGCAAAAGACATTTGCAGTTGAGACATATTTTCGGCTGAAGTCTTTCGGGAAACGCAATTGCGATTCAAAGACCATTTTAATTGTCGTGAATTTCCTGTCAGCTCAGTGATCTGCGGATGGGTTAAAAAGTTCAGAACCCATGGGGCTGTGAATAACCTCAATGCAAAAGACAAAAACAGACAATCACACTCTGGGCGACCAAAATCAGCACGGACACAAGACAATGTTGCTGCAGTCAGAGACTCTGTTGTCCGCAGCCCAAGCAAGTCTGTGCGTCGGCGAAGTCAAGAGCTTGGCATCAACCGGGAGTCTGTAAGAAGAATTTTGATCTCAGATCTCCATCTGTATCCCTACAGGATTCAAATCAAGCACAAGCTCACAGCTGACGACATGAGGAAGCGAGTCACCATGTGCCAGTGGTTTTCAGACAAGATTGACGATGAACCCGACTTTCTCGACAACATGTGGTTTTCAGACGAGGCCCACTTTCTGCTGTCTGGGCACGTTAACTCTAAGAATAACATCTTCTGGGGCAGCACACCCCCTGACCACTGCCTGCAAAGGCCCTTGCACTCTGTCAAGTGTACTGCCTGGGTGGCCATTTCAACTCATGGCATTATCGGGCCATTCTGGTTTGAGGACGATGACGAGCGGTCCTTGACTGTGAACACGGAGCGCTACATCCAGGTCCTGCGCAAGTTCTGGGTAGCACTTGGCCGACGTAGAGGCATTGACAGAGCCCTCCAGTGGTTTCAACAGGACGGAGCCACCCCTCACACCTCCAATGAATCCCTGGAGTGGCTGCAGCAGCGCTTCGAGGACCGACTCATCAGCCGCAGGTGCCACCCGGAGTGGTCACCGCACTCACCAGACCTGAACCCCCCAGACTTCTACCTGTGGGGTTACCTCAAGGACAGGGTGTATGAGCACAACCCCCAGACCATCCCTGACCTCAAAGCAGCCATCACAGCAGCCATCAGAGCCATCCCGAGAGAGGAGTGCAGGAGGGTCATTGAGAACTTTGCCAGGCGAATCCAAGTCTGCTTGCAGCGCCGGGGCGGGCATCTGGAACATATCTTTGAGCGGCTGTAGAACAAAGAGTTTTTGTTGTATAGCATTGAGACTTTGCAGATGTTGGCTACATAGGTTGTACATAATTCCATAGAATTTTTGTTTCAAACTTAATAAAATTTCAGGAGTTATAAGACTTTTAGTGAGCTCTGTTTTTTTTGTGTCACCCTGTATATGATAGTCATGATGAAGGACTCCAACCTGAAATCAGGCCATGAGATATAAATAGAATCCAGAGGTCCGGAGCAAAGGCGCTGATGACGTGCCCAAGCCAGACGAGGAATCCGGACAGAACAATACAGGTGCGGCAGTCCCAGCGGTTGATGACGCTGCTGGCTATAGGGCCTGAAAAATAACCACAGTGATCACGGGCAGACGTACAGCAACGGCATTTGACGGTAAAGGCTGCCAGTGCTTCAGTATCTGCCGGTAATGCTCCGGGCTGCTTCTGTCATCATTGCTTCAGCTGCTACTGCTATGCTGCTATTATTGCTGCCGCTGCATTTGCTAATGCTACTGCTGTCGTGTTTCTGCTATCGCTGCGTTAAGACATAAAGTGAGCTTGTAATTTCGTATTTCTACTCCAGTCAGGTCGTTTTTATGGGAACGTTCGAACACATTTACCATCGGTACAAGGCCTGTTTCTATTTTGAATGGATTCACCAGGTTCACACAGTATGATCAATTATGTGTTAATGTCCTTGATGTCCACTACTTCTGGGCTCTATGCAGAATGCAGTTTCAGTCAGGTTATCCGGTAATGTCACCTGGCACCGTGTAAAGTCGGAAGATTTGATATGTAAGAAAAAGGGATGGCCCTGACACATCGCACCATCCCGCGTACAGGCCGTTCGTCCCTGAATGCAGGCGTAGCTCACATATCCTGTATAAGTAGCAGCAGCTAAAATGGCGTCCCTCACACCAGCAATGATTGACTGCTGCTACTTAGATCAAACCTTCTCATGGGAGTTCGCTGTCAAGTTCAGTTTTGAACAGTGAAAGCACAATTACCCGTTAATACTATATACAGTGGGTCAACTTTAATTACAAGTCGTCTTTCACACAGATGAACGTACATTATGAATCCAAACGTTTTCTTTGAGTCAGACTGAAACAAGGACGACGCCATGGTTTAGTGGTAGCATTGCAGAATGTCAAAGCAGAATTCCGAATTCACGGTCAGAAAAGGTCTGATTCCCAACACACACACACACACACACACCACTCCCCACTTCCACCCCCCCTGTGGTGAATGTTACAACTTTGTCACCACGAAAAAAAGAAAGAAATTTAGCAAAGATAGGCATTATGAAGACTTGAACTTAACTGAATTGACATCCCACGATGCTGCCTATTATTACATTATGAGGATGTCTTTGCTCCACGACTGCATGAAAGAAAATGTATGGATTCTGAATGTACGTTTGCCTGGGTAGACGACAACTTTCTTCCAGGTAGTGGCGAGTTCACCAGCGAGTTCAAGAGCCTATGTACGAGGAATGCAAATCTTTCTTTACATTGGTCATTCCATTTACACATGTACTTGTCTCTAAGTGTTCTTCATTTCCACACCAAATATTCAAGTCGAAGAAATCTGCATCGCCATAGTTAAGACAGAGCTATCGCTGAATTCGTTCTTTGTGTTAAGCTCGCAACTGAATTCCCTAATGCATTGAGGGGAAATAGATTCCTCATAAATGCTGATATGGGCTGAATTTACGTTCTCAGTTTCAAGTTCACTCAAGGCAGATCTATATAATCTAATCTGACCTAATATCTATCTATCTATCTATCTATCTATCTATCTATCTATCTATCTATCTATCTATCTATCTATCTATCTATCTATCTATCTATCTATCTATCTATCTATCTATCTATCTATCTATCTATCTATCTATCTATCTATCTATCTATCTATCTATCTATCTATCTATCTATCTATCTATCTATCTATCTATCTATCTATCTATCTATCTATCTATCTATCTATCTATCTATCTATCTATCTATCTATCTATCTATCTATCTATCTATCTATCTATCTATCTATCTATCTATCTATCTATCTATCTATCTATCTATCTATCTATCTATCTATCTATCTATCTATCTATCTATCTATCTATCTATCTATCTATCTATCTATCTATCTATCTATCTATCTATCTATCTATCTATCTATCTATCTATCTATCTATCTATCTATCTATCTATCTATCTATATCTATCTATCTATCTATCTATCTATCTATCTATCTATCTATCTATCTATCTATCTATCTATCTATCTATCTATCTATCTATCTATCTATCTATCTATCTATCTATCTATCTATCTATCTATCTATCTATCTATCTATCTATCTATCCGTCCGTCCATCCATCCATCCATCCATCCATCCATCCATCCATCCATCCATCTATCCATATATATCCATCATTCTATGCATTTATCCATTTCTATCCATATCTATCCTATTGTATCCTATTCTAATATATTCTAATATAATATATTCTAATATATTCTAATATACTATATTCTGATCTATTCTAATCTATTCTAATATATCATATTCTAATCTAATCTATCTAATCTGTCGAATCTATTCTAATATATTCTAATCTATTCTAATCTATTATATTCTAATGTAATATATCTAATCAATCTAATCTATTTAATCTATCTAATCTATCTAATCTATCTATCTATCTACCTACCTACCTACCTACCTACCTACCTACCTACCTACCTACCTACCTACCTACCTACCTACCTACCTACCTACCTACCTACCTACCTACCTACCTACCTACCTACCTACCTACCTACCTACCTACCTACCTACCTACCTACCTACCTACCTACCTACCTACCTACCTACCTACCTACCTACCTACCTACCTACCTACCTACCTACCTACCTACCTACCTACCTACCTACCTACCTACCTA
Organism: Theodoxus fluviatilis; assembly: GCA_034096865.1. Lineage (NCBI taxonomy): Eukaryota > Metazoa > Mollusca > Gastropoda > Cycloneritida > Neritidae > Theodoxus > Theodoxus fluviatilis. Next base: position 56,128 of record JAWQFJ010012690.1, on the reverse strand, counting down.
CCTACCTACCTACCTACCTACCTACCTACCTACCTATCTATCTATCTATCTATCTACCTATCTATCTATCTATCTATCTATCTATCTATCTATCTATCTATCTATCTATCTATCTATCTATCTATCTATCTATCTATCTATCTATCTATCTATCTATCTATCTATCTATCTATCTATCTATCCATTTATCCATGTATCTATCATCTATCTATGTGGGAAATGACTCATTGACATGCGCACTAATGAAGGAATTTCCGGAAGTGCCTTGTCCAAACTTTAGCAGAGCGTGGATAGCGGTCCATGTGTGTCCTCAACTTTCATCCTTCGGTTTCTGGCGAGCGCAGTAAAGTCAGCAATGTATTGCCTAGCACGACGCCAGCCACAATCCTGACGACACAGCACCGCTTCCTGCATGTATGTGTAGCCCCTGGATGGCAGGAAGCCACAGCTCTCAACATTCTAACTGACAAATGTATGGCGGCGTAGTGCATGGATGGCCAAACACCGTGTCTGCACATTACAGAGCGACAACACGGCATACGTATGCGTGCTGCTTGTTAGTGTTAAATAATTTCACAAGAACACAGATAACAAGTTGGCCAAGACGGCGTACTTCCGACTCCCAGGAGGCCGAGGCTGATAGCTCCAACCCAAGCCGTCAGTGCCGAGTCCTGCCGGAAGTGACGCACGAAGGCCACGTGGTACACGCCCACGACGAAGGCCTGACTTGCGCACAGCAGGGTGCAACCGAAGGAGACGAGGGGAACAATGCGGCGGTAATTGAATCTCCGCCCCATGGTTGCACCTGCAAGGTCATAGACAACGCTGACAGAAGTGCTTGACCCCAACTTCAGCAGAAGAAGAGAGCCAACATATGTACCTGTTGTGTTTGAACATAATGTTGTCGTCATCCGCGAAAGCAAATCAGCCTCCATCTTGTTGCACTGTCTACCTGTGGATCTATACTCAGAATGGATGGTTGAACGACTCTCGTGGGCGTAGGCTGTGGTAAACAAACGATCGAACGAACAAAAAGAAGGACGAATATACATACGAACAAACAACAAACAATCGCAACCAAGCAACTGAATGCATCAACGAATAAACAAGGAATTCTGCAGTAGTGTTCGTATCCTCCGCCAGCAATTCATCTGCTTGTGTAACCTAGAACGCAACAAGATGTTTACTATCTCTTCTTCTGCTGGGCTATTGATAGCCTCTGTTTTAGAAGGTGTAGATGGTCCAGCATGCTAACGCGTTGGGCTTTGCAGCGAGGCGCTGTGCCGTGGTTCAATCCCAGGGGTGGGAGAGATGGGAGAAAAAGTTACAAATCTCTTCTTCAAGACATGGAGTATACATTAACAAACTTCTCAACAGCAAGATTTAAACTGATCGGTGTGCGCAGGAGGGAAATAAACCACTCACTGTTGTATGGGAGGTCATCCTGAGATAAGTCGGTCCAATACATTTTCAGATTATTGTATCATCACGGAATGCAATGGTTTTCCTTCTAAATGTTACTAAAGAATTGCTGACATGTACAGTGCTTGACGATTTATGTCTGCTAGCATACGCTCGTGTGTCTGCCTGAAAACACGCATTTTTGACATTATGACTTTATAAAAGTGGGCTTGATACTCTTCCTGCAGAGAAAGTCTAGAGAACGGCAAGCATCTAACTCTAAGAGATCCACACGACATCGATTCGTTTACATGGTGGGGATGTTGCGCAATAACAAATACATGTAATATGTATGTTTTTTCACAAAAATTACACAATGTTCCTGTACATATCGAAAACGACCACGTATCAGTGGGTTTACAACCTGAAACTCACAAAGTACATGCAAGGATAGTGCAGCTTTCTGAATCGAGTAAAACTCAATATGGGTAGAGTGCCCTCCATCAATGCTAGTCTTTCTGTATGTGCATTCGACCGGAATGTCCCACTGACTCAGGTTAGGATGCCTGGTCAAACATATAATGATCTGTCACTGGAACTGAATGATTTATTTCATCGTTCATTCAGACTGAAGAAAAGACGAGACACACCTGCCTCTATGAACATCATATCTAAAAGGTGGGTAAGCATAACCTCGGAGAAGTTATCACGAAACATCTCCTTTACTGCACGACATGAGGATAATGAAAACAGATGAAGTAGTTGTTACATTTCACATGCAGCATATAGATATCATATTACAATAACTATTCAGAAATGCACGAATTCACTTCAGGAAACCAAAGTGCACAATTTCGATTCTCCCGGATTCGGGTCGACTATATCGTGGGCGAAGAAAACACACCAGAAAACATCATTACCTTGAAGTCTTGAATGAAATCCGACTAAACCTCAGACGCTGGAGTCAGCCTTTTGGGGGGGACGTTGTAACATCTCCAACAGTTGTTGACTATACAGTGAAGCTGCCTGCTGACACGGGTCAGCCTCGGAATAAGGACATGCGCAGGCATGAAGAGGAGATGAAGCGAGATGAACCTCAGGCATGCCATGCGCAGACCTGAGCAAAGCCATGTAATGAATGAATGACTGAACAAACAAACGATTGAATAGACGAATGAATGAACAAATGAATGAATGAATGAACAGATTAATAATACAAATTTACTATCTATCAGCTTTTGAAGGCTATGTAAATCTATTGACCACATAATATCACTAGAGATTGTTGGATTAATTTGAGAGAGAGAGAAACAAGTCACGGATTCCCTAGTTATTTGCCTTTCATGAGCCGCGGAAGGAGACGCAGTGAGCCTATTCTGACCCAAACCCACAGGGGGATACAGCTGTGGAATATACTATTTCCGATGTGTTAGCCCGCACTATTCAGCTAAAAAAAGGAGTTGAATTTCAATGATTGATGATAGAGTTAAGTTTTCTGATCACTTGGTACTACTGTCGAAATGCACTCGACTTAAACATTCCAGCGTCGAGGTTGCAAACTCTAGACTAATAAAGAAAGGCGACAGTGCATTACTAACCTGTAATCTTTGTTGCTCTCACCATAGAGTGGGGCCCTCTATGGGTCGGAGTAAAAATAGACCCACCGCATCTTCCCATGCGTTTTGTAAGAGGCAAACAACTAGGAAAATTGAGAATTGATCTTACTCGAACAATCTATAGTAATTTTCGTGGTCAATAAGCCTTACATAATCCACACAGGCTGATAGGCCATAAAACCTCATCAGCCCATTTTGATTGATGGAGACTGAGTGTGCTAAAACGGCTGTAATAATAAACTGCAGGTGTCCGCTTCTGGTCATGTTGCGCGGTTTTCCGACGGGGGATCCGTGCTTATCCCCTGCAAACTCCTGTGTGGCTCTGCAGGCCCCGTTTGGAGCGGCAGAGACGAAGGAAGGTGGGACGCTGGAGCTCCGTTGCCGTCGCAGGGACCGCCGCAGCTCTGTAGCGACGTTCGCGGGCTGCCTCATGACGCTGCCGACGGTCCGCCTCTAGCGAATCGGACGCCTTAGGAGAGATAGCTCGCCATCGTGCACGATCGAGCGCCAGTTTGCAACTCATGCGGTGCGATGCCACACCATTTCAGGTTTTCCTTCAGGTTGTCTGTACAGCGCTTTCGCGGACCACGTATGTTCTGCCTTCCTTGCACCAGTTCGCAAAACCCCCAGCTGTTTTGGGATGAGGTCGTTGACCATTCTGATGGTATTGCCCGTCATATTGACCTATTCATTTTCTGCAGATTAATACTGTTGCGAAATCAAACGCTCACTGTGCGTTGTTGGAGGGAGACACATTTTAAAACTGCCGTTTTGGGATTTCGTTTTGCTGTCCATCGAAAAATATATAAGAACAAGTGCTTATGATATATCGTCTTCCTCCACGGCTGTCGACATCTTGTAGTGAACAAGCATATTGTGATTTGTCTTCTAGATTAAATTTTGATTGCACTAGATTTGCATGCTGTTTCATCTCTGCACTTACACAACAAGGTTGGAAACAAAAGAGTAACCATTCTGTAAAGATTTGAATAGTAGTGAGTACATTGTTTCAACTGACATCTGCTTTGCTCTCAAATGTTCATAGGAAAAATTCTATACGATTCAAAATGCAGCGAGTACTCTGTTCGCTGAGGGGCAGATGCCATTAGCAAGGAAACTCTCTCTTCGCTAAAAATGGAGAATGCGGTTTGTTTTCTCCATCCCAAAATCCAGATGTGGGATTATATCCGGTCGATTTCGTTGGCTGATGACGAATTTATGACACATGCGCTTGAATTTCTCATGTGGTCTATAGAGCAACCATATTTGACTAACATGTTAATGGTAAAGCCTTTGGATGTATGTGATGTACATTTTAAACGCGTGATTATCGTGCCACTTATGCGCACCCATGCTCTCGACAAATCAAGATTTATACGGACATGTCTTGGAATTTGCAAGTAAATCAAATCTCTTCGGTGATTTATAACATACGTGTATGTTCAGAATCTTACTCCAACGAATAGAATAAATTGTGTCCGCATTTCTCTATGCTTTTGCTTTCCGCGGAGCACGAGGAAAGCGCACCTTTGTCGATGGCATACAGGCCTAACTATCAATTAAGTCTAATTCATATCCCCTAGCAGTGCCAGTTATACAGTTGAACACGTTTCTTACATCACACAGAACTCTGCACAGGCAAGTGAGAGATGACAACGACATCACATGAGGAGTTCATATCTGGGTATAAGCATGTCAGATCAGCACATGTATGCGTGTGTTTGTGTGTTTGTATGTCTGTGTGTGTGTGTAAGTGTGTGTGTTTGTGTGTTTGTATGTGTGTGTGCATGTCTGTTTGTATATAAGTGTGTGTGTGAGTGTGTGTGTGTGTGTGTTTGTGTGTGTGTGTGCGTGTGTGTGTATGTGTGTGTGTGTTTGTGTCTGTGTGCGTGTGTGTATGTGTGTGTGTGTATGTGTGTGTGTGTATGTCTGTGTGTGTTTGTGTGCGAGCGTGCGTGTGTGTGTTTGATTATGCATTTGCGGATACGTGTGTATTTGTGTACATACACACACACACACACAAACACTATATATATATATATATATATATATGTGTGTGTGTGTGTGTGTGTGAGTTTGTGTGTGTATGTGTGTGTATGTGTGTATGTGTGTGTGTGTATGTGTGTGTATGTGTGTGTGTATGTGTGTGTGTGTGTGTGTGCGCGCGCGAGCGCTTGTTTGTGCAACTTCAACACGTTTTTTAAAACTCAGTTCCATAAAAATGATTTGAATCGTTGTGTCACACGGCTCACAACAGTCACACGGCTCACAACAGTCACACGGCTCACAACAGTCACACGGCTCACAACAGTCACACGGCTCACAACAGTGTTGCCCAAGCGCCTGAGGAATAGGTCTGGCTCAATCTCAAAGTTTTGAAATCTCGGCGATTAGATTGCCAAGCAGCGGCTTCGTGGTCCCTGTTTTCAAATTTCTCTAAACGACAATCCCAGGCTGACGGATGGTTCAAAGAAACGTCTATTAAACTGAAAAGTTTGTTCAATCTAGCGAGGGCTCATGTTCATTTCTTGACTGCCATTTTTCTTGTGATGTTATCATCGTTGCACAACATTGGTCGATTTTTGCAAACGTGTTGCGAAAAAGTGGAGTAAGATGAGCAAAACGTTTTGGATACATTGTTGGAGGCCATGACATAGGCAAACATGGCACAACACCGGTGTTGTGGCGTGTTGGCAACGCCAACATGTCCGTCGCGAACATAGAGTGACATCAGCCTCTGAGGTGCCTGCCCATCATTGCTATTGCCGCCAAACCTTCTGCGGTGACTCTTGTGAACTCTACCATTCCTCTGTGTTCCTCAAGGTGTCCACTCTATATCATCGGTGGTCAGTCGATGAGAACTTTGATAGACTAATGAGAGACAAATCCATTGAACAAAGACCGAAGTATGCCTGCTATGTATTCATAGTGACGGCTGGCCTTTTATTTAAATCTTATTTTTGTTCATGTTTAATATCTATATGAAGTTCCATTTTATTAAATAAAGGTTTGTGCAAAGACTTGTGGTGTACTCTCGTTGCCCTGGATATGAGCGGTTGCTTTGCCCATGGCAGCAGTGTTCAATAGACCTATTCCGGATGTTATGCACATGCACGAATAAAGAGGATGCCGAGGGTGAGTGCGTGGATGGGAAGATTTCATTATGAAACACACAAAGCAAGATAGAGTTCTCTGGGTTTAATGTTTTTAAAATGAAGACGTCAAGTAAACTGGCGTATGAGACAAAGTAAAAATAAGCAAGCTTTCGATCAAAGGATCTCCGTCAGGTATGAAGTCCCGAAAAAAAAACTTACATAAAGGACAAATGAGAGTTAACCCATAAGAGGTCTTGTGCGTGAAGAAAGTTCATGGCGTTCAGTTATGAAACAGAAAAAGCACGATCACTACACAATGAATAAGACATTCTCAGTGAAAACGAAATCGGCAGGTCAACTTCTGTTGCCAAAGACAACACGCTTTCATTGGCTGAGGAAGAGGTCATAGTATGTGCGCATGAATTTCACAACAGGTCTTTTGCCTCCGATCGCTGGGCACTGTACTTGAAGTAGTTCCGTACCACACCAAGGATTTTTTTTATCAGACGCAGCTCGTTGTGAGTGGTGACTCTCCGGTGCGGAGCAAGCACATAACGGTTACCATTGAAAAACAGAATGCAAACAGTCTTGATAGAGTGTTTAAGAAATTCAACATGAATAGGCTTAGAGGGAAAAAAGTATTCCCGAAAATTCTCTATAGTCATATCAAACTCTTATTCGGAAAAAGTACTCATACCAAATACTGTCTCATCGACGATTACATCTTGACATTTCAATATATCAAGTTGGTCCACCTTTTCTGGATGTGTTCTCTCTCTACTAAATTTTTAATAAAATGGAAATAATTTTTAGGGTGTTTATTTCTTATGTCCAACAGCACGACGAAGTGGTATCGCTGCACTTGTCCCAGAGCAGCAGAAAAACCCTGGACATCCGTCCTGCACTACAAAAGAAGTTTGAACTCATACCAGACCCATCTATCTTCCACGACATCGATCAACATGCCCTTCAGGCGAGTCACTTTTATAATTACATTTCCAGTAAGGATGGAGAGAGCAATATCATGCCCGAAATGAACATGTCCGTACATAAAGAACATGCTGTAGTTTCTCACACAAATCAATAGTCTGTCAACTTTTTTGCCTATAAATGTTGCTTTTTAAATAACAGTTTTTGATGTATATTTTTCATACATTCATACAATTTATAGATCTGTTGTAGACTGGGGGTATGTTTAATCTTGACTTATGGGCACAATCAAGTGAGATGGACGTTTGTTAACGCCGGTATATATGCGGGCATTTATGCATGATTATGTGTGGATATATTTTGACTCCATTAATGACTTCTTGCCTGTCAGGAAACTCCCCCCGAGGCCCGAGCATCTACGGCAGCTCTGGCTCGGTATCTGTCCGGACCTGCTTCCAGGGACCTGCTCACAATTCGCGCCTTCTACAGATGGCTCGCCAACAACATCAGGTGCATATGCCTCCAGGCATGGTCTTACCAAAGAGTGATGTTGAAAAATCACACGGCCGACTCGAGGCAGTATGAGACCGACCTGTCACCGAATAAGATTTGACTCTATTTGTTGCGACTAGTCCCTATGACGCATACCAGGTACTTTGCTGTCGCTATCAGAAGTCAAAGTTTTCCAAAAGAATTTTAAAGAGTACACGATGTTAATGGAATTATTATTATTATTATTATTATTATTATTATTATTATTATTATTATTATTATTATTATTATTATTATTATTATTATTATTATTATTATTATTATTATTATTATTATTATTATTATCAATATTGTTATCATCATCATCATCATCATCATTATTATTATTATTATTATTATTATTATTATTATTATTATTATTATTATTATTATTATTATTATTATTATTATTATTATTATTATTATTATTATTATTATTATTATTATTATTATTATTATTATTATTATTATTATTATTATATATATATTGCTGTTATTTTCTTGTTGTTATTGTTATTTGTGGAATTATTATCTCATCCTCATCTTTAATATATCGTTGAAAGCACGTCACACACACACACACACACACACACACACACACACACACACTTACACACACACACACACACACACACACTTACACACACACACACACACACACGCATGCACACACACACACATGCAACACACACACTTGCAACACACACACACACACACACTTACACACACACACATATATATACACACACATATATATACACACACATATATATATACACACGCATACGCACACACACACACCCGCACACACACACACGCACGCACGCACGCACGCACGCACGCACACACACACACACACGCGCGCGCGCACAGCGTCTCTTACTTTCACACGCACACAAACCAATGGCGAAGGAATGTATTCTCGCCAACAAGCCGGTTTATTAGCACAGGTGTATCGCCTTCTTGCATTTTCGGTTCCTTCTGTTGCATACCCCAGTTACGACACGGATCAGTTCTTCCACAAAGTCAGCCGACCCAACGGTGCTGAAGCGAGGAAGCGGTGTCTGCAGCGGTTACGCCGAGCTCTTTCAAGCTCTCTGCAAGTGCGTAGCCTCCTCAACCATGGAGACGTTCATTAGCCGATATTTCCATCGAATTCTCCCTACAGCGGTTGGCCTGGCTGAATTGGTGTGAACTGTTTAATAACGCAAACTATAAATATTTTCAACTGGAACGGTGATTGCTTAAACGGAGGTATGTAGGGGGTGGGGGATGAATGCGTGTTTGAGTGTGTGTGTGTGTGTGTGCGTGCGCGCGCGCGCGCGCGTGTGTGTGTGTGTGTATGTATGTGTGCGCGAGCAAAGCAACCGTTGAACAGAAAATGCAGCCGCAATGTCGGTCCTGTAACACTTCTAGGCTAAGTTTAGTATGTTGAGTTACTCCAACCAGCTTACCAAAGCTTCAGAGAACCTGAAGCATATGAAGCTGTGCGAACACATCCATGTACCACCTTTTTAAAAAGAGTAACGTTTCGACCAGTACTCGAATAAGAGCTGCCATTTGGGCATACTGTGTCGCATCAACACTTCTATTTATACAGGATTTTTTTCACTTAAAAGAAAATGTTTCCAGTGTGGTGTGTGTGTGTGTGTGTGTGTGTGTGTGTGTGAGAGAGAGAGAGAGAGAGAGAGAGAGAGAGAGAGAGAGAGAGAGAGAGAGAGAGAGACTTACTAACTCACACAAACGCGCGCACACACAAACGCGCGCACACTCATAAGCACACACATATACGCACACACACATATAGGCACACACACATATACGCACGCACGCACATATACGCACACACACACATGTGCGCGCACACACACACACACACATATACGCACACACACATGCACGTGGGAGCGAACGCGCGCACTCACGCACATGGACAACGTAGACCAGAAGAATTTAGGATGGACACAATTATTCTTCCAAGTGCAACGCCTACACTGATACACGTTTACAACACACCACGGACCATCATAATCCTCTTTCACACATAGCCAGGTGCAGATACCGTGTCGTCAGGCGTCAGGATGGGCCAAGGGCTATTCCTACGACTCCAGCCAGGCCTTCAAGCCAGACACGCCCACCAACCACGTGTGGAACCTGGCCCTGGTGAAGGGACAGGGGCGCCACCTGGAGGGTACCTGGGGTGCGGGCAGCTGCAGGGGTCAGGTCTTTCAGGGGAACTTCAGCGACCTCTGGTTCCTCACACCCATTTTAAAGTCTGGCGATAAGTTGAAACCCCATAACTATAGAGGGATCTCACTGCTAAGCAATGTTAGTAAACTGTTTCTGTTCATCCTTACAAACCGCTTACGATTTTGGGCGGAGGAAGAGAACAAATTCAGTTGTGAACAAGCCGGTTTTAGAATGGGTCATTCCACAATTGACCATATATTCACTCTGTATTCCATTGTTGTGAAACACATCTATGGTGAAGGTCGCGGCAAACTGTACGCAGCCTTTGTAGATTTCGAGAAGGCGTTCGACTCTGTCAACCGTTCATGCCTGTGGAAGATTTTAACAAAGCTTGGCCTCTCTACTAAATTTGTAAATATGCTCAAAGCCGTGTATGCTCATGTTGAGACCAGTGTACGCTGGGGTAATAGTCTTTCGGATCCCTTTGACTGTCCTCTTGGCGTAAAGCAAGGGTCAGTAGAGTCGCCGATCCTTTTTTGTTTATACATCACTTACGTGGCTGACTTCATTCGGAAAAATGGACGTCATGGGGTGCAGTTACTTCCCGGAAAGAAAGAACTCTTTTCTTTACTGTTTGTCGATGATGTCGTTTTGTTATCGACCACCTCAGCTGGCCTACAGCGCCAACTGGACAGTCTCGGCATTGCCTCGAGTCACCTTGGTCTCACTGTTAACAGTGAAAAGACAAAGGTGATGGTTTTTAGGAAAGGAGAGTTTCTGGGCAGAAACGAACGTTGGTGAATAGATATAAGTATCTTGGTTTTGTTTTCACCACGAAAATGTCGCTGGCAATAGGCCTTGAGAACCAGATAGTTAGAGCAAAGCAAAAAACTCTGCATCTGGTACGAACAATGAGAAACTTGCATTCTCAGAGCGCGACTGTGTTTTTTAAATTGTTCGATGCTCAGGTGTTACCGGCGTTGCTAAACGGGTCTCAGCTATGGGGATTGACCAAAAGGCGTAATATTGAAACGGCGCACATGTTCGCCTGCAAGCGCCTTCTGGGCGCCGGCCTGAAATCCCCCAACAATCTGTGCTACGGAGAACTCGGTAGATACCTCCTTTTTATCACCACCACTCTTCAGGCAGTAAAATGTTGGATAAGACTGCTTAGAATGCCTGACAGTAGGATTGTCAAGCAAGCTTATGTCATGCTCACTCGCTCCCGTATACCTGATGAACTCAACTGGGCAAAACTCATGGAAAGTTGCTTTGAATAACTGGGCTTCTCGTACTTCAGATACAACGGTGGAAGTGTAAATTAGAAAAGTACTATGAGGCATCTTAAGCAACGACTGCGAGACTGCTTCTTACAAGAGTGGAGTTCAGCCCTTAGTTCAAGCAACATATTTGCCTTTTATCGCTCCTTTATAGCCGCTTTTGAATGTGAAAAATACTTGCCTTTTATTAACATTAACAAATTCCGTGATGCCTTCATCAATTTTCGTTTGGGATGTAATGAACTACTAAGCAATGCACGATGTAGGCATGATCCTAATTTTATCATGAACTGTCCATTCTGCAATGAAACTGAATCTGAAATTCACTTTTTAAGGAATTGCCGGATGTATTGTGACATCAGACAAAAAAATTTGGCAAAATATTTTCCGAATCCAGATTATGTGGACCTGAAACTTCTGATCAAAGGAACAGATGCTGAGAAGACGAGAGACATTTCAATATACATTTTTTATGCATTTGAGCGGCGATCACGGAAAATAGAGGAAATGGACTCTGTACCTTAGCTACAACAAACCAATTTTAACTTATGTACATGCATACTGCATTTAATCCTAATTCATTACGGCAAAATAGTAAATATATAGTTTAGACGTTGTTTTAACCACACCGGTTGTAAACTCACCTAAAGGATGTACCATATTTCAAATTTGTAATTGCGTATCTTTCTATACTACTGGGTCGTCGGCCGCAAATAAAGAATCAATGAATGTCTGTCTCTCTCTCTCTTTCTATCTCTCTCTCTCTCTGTGTCTGTCTCTCTCTTCTCTCTCTCTCCTCTCTGTCTCTCTCTCCTCTCTGTCTCTCCTCTCTCTCTCCTCTCTTCTCTCTCTCTCTCTATCTCTCTCTCCTCTCTCCTCTCTCCTCTCTCTCTCTCTCTCTCTCTCTCTCTCTCTCCTCTATCTCTCTCTCCTCTCTCTCTCTCTCTCACTCTCTCCGAATGTGTATGTGTGGTTGTGTGTGTGTGTGTGTGTGTGTGTGTGTGTGCACGTGTGTGTGTGTGTGCTCGTGCGTACGTTGCGTGCGTGACCATCTGTGGTTTTCTGGGTTCATCTGTGTCTGTCTGTGTTTCAGTCTGGGCTTCCGGAGTGGCGCGCGTGTCGAGAAGCCGCGTCTACTTCGGCTCTGATACATTCCTGACCAAAAAGCGACGCCATGCCAGTCGCCGGTTTTCCAGCAGCTGTTGAAGCGTCGTTGTCGTCCCTGTTAGCCACCGAGGAAATGTCGTCGTGGAAAATTTCCGGCGAACCTGGCAGGACTGTAGTTATCTTGAGATTCAGGCAACGGGATGGTCAGCCATTGCTCGTCAGCCGCAGCAGCAACAGAGCAGCGTGGAAGCGAGAACCACCGTCCCAGCAGCGGCGAGACCACAGACGGGCAGAGAAGTTTGGAACTTTTGGTGAGCCCCATACTTCTCACGATGTTCCTTTTCAAAACGATGAATTTTCTAGTGTCATTACTTTTCTCCTGCTCCTACTGCACGAAATGCACACGCTATAATACCAACAGAACACACCACCCCATCAGCTGTGACCTCCCTGACGAACACACTTGCTTGGCTACGGAGAGTGCAGAACTCAATAGCCAGTTATCAGGACCCGATCGCGATGACAACGATGTTATCCGCGATGACAACAATGTTGTGCACTCATCGCCAACTTTGACCCCCAGAGAAGTAACAACTGAAGACATCAGGGCAGCGCTCGACAACTTTGCAAAGCAATTCAAAGAAACTGTGTCAGAGTGCATGCAAGATGTGAGGAAGATGGGAAATGACACTGCTACTGCTTGTGCTCCGCGTCATGAGGCAGACAAACTCGGAAAGTCTGAGGCATCCCCCATATCTTCCTCTGCAGTGCCACAACAAGCTCCAGACCCCACTGACGAAGCCCTCAGTAGCAAGTCCCCAACAGCGACAGCAGGCAACGTTCGCCCACGATCACCATCGCGACACCATGGCAGGGCTGTTGACGACGTTGCCGGACCGAGTAGACGGAGCGAGCGTGTCGGTTTGAGACAGCAGTCTGCACGGGCATCACGAAGATAATTCGCTGACAGACTCTTTTCATTCGTCTGTGCGCGCCCTACATTCCACTACAGGTGACAAGTAGTGATGTTTTGTACATACGTTCCGAGTCACTCAAACGCGTTGCTAGTCATTTTGTAATGGGCCGGCATGGTCTATACAATACAATGTTCAATTCAGTTCAGTTCTGTGTATCAGTCTGAGTATCTGTATGTTTGCCCGTATGTGTATATGTATATAACCAAATATTCTCTTCTGCAGTTAACAGATGCAGCCCTCCTGAAATGCCACACACATGCAATCGCCAAAACGGACGGTATTTTAATATGCAATCTTTCTCTAAAACGCATACGAGCACGCACTCACGCACACACACACATACACACACACACACACAGAGAGAGAGAGAGAGAGAGAGAGAGAGAGAGAGAGAGAGAGAGAGAGAGAGTGATTGATCTTTAGTCGGCAGATTACCCATTTGATATTATCCTCTATTTACAAGCTTTAAAACAGTATAACAATGAATAACTATGCAAGAAATACATTACAAACGACATTGAAGACTTCCCAATAAAGAATACTACTCATCACTGGATTGATATCCTGCAACTCGATGACGACACATATATTTCAATTACAGTTAAATCTTGTAAAAATGTTTTCAATGATGATTGCAGCTTCATATGCATTCATGAATGCAAGACTGCAATAGTAATTTAGGCAAACGCATTACACTATCTTAGCAACTCGTTCTCTGCTCCATGTTTTACAAAGCATATAAGACCAGCATTGCGCCATCCCTCATTTTCCATAACTCGTGGCCTGTGATTAAGTATTTGATTTTATCTATTTGCTTATACATACACAAGTTTACACACACACATACACACACGCGCACACACACACATACACAAACACACACACACATATTTCAAAGTCCTCGGCCCATCGCTTATCAAGTATATGTCAGAATGATAATTTTGCAATCGACACCATGCTGCTTCAACTATTAATAGATAGCGAACAAATTTGAATATGCACGTAAAGAAAGAAATCGATGACATTTTTTCCACTCTGTTAAATTACTCCCATAATTTTGTGTTGTCTTATTTGTAAAGCATATAGGATGTCCATTGCTATTGAACGAATCATTCTGACATCAATTCCCTGCATTAGGAATGTACAGGTATACATCCACTTGTGGTTTCTTGATTAAAAATCGTGTTATGTATTGCTCTCTATATGCAGGACACCTCAACAGAAAATGCTCCTCAGTTTCCCTTTCCTTGCATAATGGACATGTTATGTCTTGTGGCTGGCTGAACCTTACATTGCTATACATGTCATTTATTCCAAACCTGAAGCGAATAAATACATCCCTAAACTTTTTTAAATCTCGAGTACATTCATATAGTTTTCTAAACCAAAGTCATGTTCAGAGAGAAAGAGAGAGAGAGAGAGAGAGAGAGAGAGAGAGAGAGAGAGAGTTGTAGCATTATTATGCACTGAAAGATGGTGAAAAAAAATGCTTTTAATTGTCAATTACACGGCGCTCTATGTCTCTTAGGTCAAATAATTTGGTATGCTGGCCTTTTTACAATAATTAGTCAAACGTCAAACAAATACACACTTGTATACGCACACAGAAGCGAGCGCATGGATGGTTATATTCACAAACATAGCAATATGTAAACTGCAGGGCACATGATCAGACTTATTCTAAATTGACAGAAGTACGGAAATACGCTAGTGTTGTGCTGCTCGCATATCAAAGGAGTAAGAAACAAAAGACAGTGTAAATATTCCCGACTGCACAGGTGTCCTACAAAGCTCACGTTGATACCTGTCAGAAAGAGAGTCCTGACACTAAGACTGACTAATTGTATTCTTTCTGGGTGTTTCTTAGCCCTTAATGGGGCTGTTTGCTGACGACGCACACTTTCCGTTAGTGTCAGTCCGACCCCGGAAACCACCCCCTTTGATTCTTTTTGACCCAATGAGAAGTAGAAGAAAAGGAAAACCACTTGGAAATCAAAGTTTACCTGATTTATTGAAACACAAATTCTAATGTCGCAGGTCTCTATAAATGCAGCACTTAAAAAAAGTACATCATCGTAATACAATATTATACGAGAAAGTAAATGAAACAAAGAACGGAGAACTCTATTTACACAATTTTCAAAAAACAAGAAAAAACTCACTCTAGAATACTTTATTATTTAGATGAAATGTATGTAAAAACAAAACGTTTCCATGGTTAAAGCAATTTGATTCCTTCCTCGAAAAAGTGTATAATTATACTTACAAAAGGAATGGCTGTACATCAGTTGGTATCAGCTACCAGTCTGTACAGACATGATTACTGTAAACTATAGAATAAGACAATTCCAATATCCTGTGAATTTCCTACTATTTAATATTAATCTGTGTTCATCACTAACAATTTTGGACATCATAATATGTCTGTACATTTGAGGAGTTATTAAACATAGCCCAGCTGGTTAATATAAAATGCGCTCATACTAATCTCAGACTATTTTAGACGGTTTCTATTGGGAAAGCCTCAATTGCTGTCTTCTTACCTGGGCATTACCTTTGGCACCCGTACAAATTACGTGTCCTGAAGGTCCGTACACCAGGATGCAACTGCGTTCCCATTCACAACGAGCCTTTGCCTACACTAATGCGCACATCTGAGTTTCTGTTGCCTAACCCTTGTGCCTCTCTGTCTGATCAGGCTTTGATCACTGGCTTTCTCAGTTTAGTATTGGCTTTGCCTCTCCAGATTGGAATTGTGGCCTGTCAATGCTGTGTTCTGGCACGGTAACTTCAAGCGCACTGACCGCGCACTTGGTAGCACTCGGAGATATGTGTCATCGCCTACACAGCCCAGATCGATAAGAAGTTTTAAATCTCTTTTTCCTTGCACTGAGCACTCTAAATTCCTCCATCTTCGTCGCGCTGCGGACTTGCAGGAATGGTGGATGCGAGAACCTGCAACTCTTGGAACAGGCTGATTCCGTCCGACATGAGGCGTTCGTGGTCAGCCTCTTCGTCGTCTAGGGCTGCAGCACATTCCTGCAAGATGATGTCACGCTGAATGGCAAAGTGAAGGCGGATGACCTTCTCGAACCCGATCGTTGGATTTCTGATCTGATCTAGCATGGCGTAGCGAACCGTACTGCTGTACACGCTCCTGTTGAATTCTCGACTCGACTCCTCGCCCTCCGTGGTGCCCCTGTAGTCATCGTAGCCCGGCTCGTTGAAATAGGGGTCCGAAGTCAGAATCAAGCTTTGGATGGAGACGAGGATCTGGTACAAGGATGACGTGGTGGGGTCCCATTTTTCACCTACGTCCTTCCCGTACCAGGTGCCGAGGAGGCTGAGGCAGATCTTGCCGCTGGGGTAAAGGTTGGGGTTGAAAGTCACGGTCCCCAAGCCCGTGGTGAGGAATCGGACGAGGGGAGGCACGCTGGGATAGCTGTCTGGAAAGAAGACATCGAAAGCGAAAAGACCTCGGCTGTACGGAGTCTCGGCAGGCCCAGACACCAGACATCGCATCACATCCAGACGAGTGTTGTCCTGGACTACAAAGATGGACGCTCGGGGATGCAAAGGCAAGTTATCCCGCAGCTGTCGCATCTCCTTCATAAGGACCTTCCCTTTGGTGGTAATGGGACTCGTCTCCTGCAGGCAGGCGAGGAAGCTAAAGTTCGGCAGAAGGTCAGCAGTGAAGAAACGATACTCACCCAGATGTTCCTGGTAAACTTTGACGATAGCATCCTCGTCCAATGATACCTCCAGACATCTGTCTACCCAGCTTTCGTTCTCCTCCTTGTGCTTCTGTCGTTCCTCAAGGTCTGTGCGGAGCGTCTCTTGAGCCACGTCGATTAGGATGCTGAGACGAGAGATCCTGTCTTCCTTTGGTGTTCCTTGCAAGTCCGAGGCCTGACATGCCCGCTTCAACACCTCTACGTCCAACTCGGTGTCGGCCACAAAACTAGCAATGAACCCATCCTTGCAACCAGGATCTCGATCGCAGACAGACAGGACGATGTTCCCTACCTTCTTGTAAGTGTCTGTAGGCTTGATGTTGCCCTTGGGATCCTCAAAGTCAAAGCACATCATCTTGTCGTCCTCCATCGTCTCCAGTAAGAACCGAATAGCGGAGGCCAGCCGCTGTGACAGAGGAGGCTTTGTGAAAAGGACTGCCACCTCGGTGTGGATGATCAACTCGTGGAGTAGGTGGAAGTTGGACAGCAGGTAGGCAGTCTGCCTGGCGCTCACGTTCACCATGTTCTCGATGCGCTGTCTCTGCGCTCTGGCCCGGTAGGAAGCGGCTGGCCATCTTTGGAGTTCGTCTTCCAGATCTTTGGCGTAGGAAAGCGTGGCCAGGCTCTCCCTTTGGGTGTACATCACCGTGTCCAAGATGGCGTGAAGGAATTTGTTGAACAAATCCGTGTCTTTCTGCTGCAAAACTGCCTCCTGGCTCTCCGGGTCCTTCCAGATGGTGAGGATGATGTCGCAGATGTCAGACCTTGCCTTGTGTTCGTCGAATGTGTCCTCCTCGATGTTGAAACCCTCGACTGCGTCAACACGGATGTATGTGCGCAAGACCACGGGGACGAGTTGGTGCTTCGCCGAGGTCAGACTGGTTTTCTTCCATTCTCGAAGCTGCTCTATCTCCGTCTCGATAAAGCCTTGCACTGCCTGAATCACCATAAAGCTTGTCTCTGCACCCCGAAGAATGTACGGTCTCAAGAGGAGACCCACACAGAAGTCGGCATAAGGCGCGAACGAGAGATCCAGAAGCACGTCCTTGTCTATCTCGGGCTTCAGTGTGCTCACGCAGAAGAACCAGCGCATAAGGTCTCTGACGGCTGACTGTGGGATTTGACTGAACGCTTTGACTTGAGCCTCCTTGTCGGCCTCGCTGCTGTTGAGGTCCGTCATCTCCAGCATTCTCAAGAAAAGCTTGCATTGCGCCAAATGGAAATCTGTTACTCTCCTGAAGAGGCCGGTCTCCACCAAGAGTGGGTTGTACACGAATCCCAGCAGCTTCATCGTGCTTTCGATCTCCTGCTTTACAGCCGCGTTCTGCGTGCTTTCCGTCTCTTGGATGTCACTCTGCAGCTGCAGCATAGCGTTGTATCGAGCCAGAAGGCTGGGAAGGATGCTCACCGTCACTGCCCCATGGCACAGGAAGAACAGCTTGTTTGCGTGTTCCGACAGTTTGTCCGTGTCCACGTCACCTTCGGTCTTGGCCGGCTCCTCAGAAACCCCATTCTCATTTGCTTCGTGGACCTGCTTCTTTGCCTGTGGTTTTTGCTTCTGATTGTGGAAAGCGCACTCTGCCGAACTGCTGCGGTTGTCCTCCTTTTTATGTGTTGATTTTCCTGTGTTCGTGTGGTCCTGACTGTCATTCACGGCTTTCTGATCAGGCTGTGGATTAACCTTCTTGTCAGGATCTTGATCATCCTCAGAGGAATTGGTGTTGCTTTCCTCGTTCCTTTCTTTCTTGATCAGACCTCCAGTCAGGCTGAGCTCGTAGTTGTAGTCCAAGGGGCAAGCAGGGGAGATGAAGTGGCGGAGGTCAATCATCTGCAGCGTGCCTTCGTCCGTGTAGACCACCTCGAAGAGCTCGAGGAGAATGGCGGCGAAGTTGAGCATGAAGCCGTCGCAGCAGATCAGGTCTTGGTGGAGGGAGAGAGGGTCGCTGGTGGAACTGCGAGGCTGGTTTAAACTGATGACCTCGTTCATCCACATGATCGCGGCCTGATGGTGTCTCTTGTAGCCCGAGTACAGCAGGTTGGTCAGACCGGTCTTCACCGCGTCTCGGATACGCCTGACCGCTGCCAGGATCACGTTGACCTTGCTCTCGATGGCAACGTTGGGGACGTCAGGCCAGCCGCGCATGGAGGTGATGGTCCTGGTGACTTTATAGGGAAGCTCAAGGCTCCCGAATTCCTCTCCCAGAACTGGTGTGGTGCTGATGCTCAGTAGGGACCCTAGACCCGTGGCCTGAAAGAAGCCGCCACACATTCCGCTGGAGCCCAATACCTCCTCCATCAGGAGAGCGGCAAAGGGGTCCACCAGATGCCAGTTGGAGAAGATTACCTCCATCGCCTTCAGTTCGGGCTGCCAGTGGAGGCGGTTGTATCTGCTCACGTCTCTGAGCTTTTGGGAGGTTACCTTCAGCAACTGACGGAGAAGCTCGGTGGTGGTGGCGGTGTCGCACGTGCAGATGAGGTTCCCCCACATGTCAGGCGTGACAGCCTTGAAACCTTCGCTCTCTCGACACCCAGACATGCAGGTGAGAAAGACCTCTGCACTCTCGTTGACGTAGTCCTGACCCTCTTCGTCGGTGTTGATGGTTGAGGCAATCATGATGTTGGCGAGAACTGGAAGCATCTCGCGGGCTTTCTCCACCAGGAGGTCCGTGTCGTTGCCCATGCCAGGCATGACTTTGTGGATGAGTTTAACCAGCAACCTGACTCTCTTCGGTCCGTCAAGTCCGCCGTAGCGTCGTTGCAGCAGGTAGGGCAGGCTGGGCGAGAGGCCTTCCACAGTTTCTGGGAACTTTGCAGTTCTCACCCACATTGTGTCCTTCTTGCATTTGGTCTTTCTGATCTCCTCGTTCACGATGATCTCGCTGTTGAATGCGGACTTGAGAAATGCAAGGAGCTCGTGGCTGTTTTGAGTCTTCTCGGGAGGCGGGGGGACCCGAGTCACCCTGTGGTTGATGGGGTTGTCAGCGTTGACATCTACCGCGAGTCTGTGTCCCACAGAATCCTTCCTGATGCTGTGTCTGATCTTGGGAAAGAGCGGGGTGGCCTTGTCGAGCGGACTCTTGGGAGAGCGGGTGTCCTTGCCCACCACTTTGGCCTTGGTGGCGATGGGCGGCAGCACCGAGCTCCGCTTGCACATGCCGTCGTTGTTACCTTTCGGATGCGTCCCCTTAGACATCGTGGCCGCACGTCAAGGTTTCTCTCTAGTGGGTTGCAACACAAGAGTGAAGAAAACATAAACGATAGCACGTTCCTGCCTGTTTGAATAAAAAAAGGTTTTCTATTTCGTTTCTTTGCATCCTGACAAGAATTTCAAAACCACGCGTGTTTTGCGTGATACGAATTTTACTGTAGGGTAGCAGAATTCCAAATCGGGAAGGGTTTGTGTTTGTGAAAAACAACGACGGTTTTTGTGTGTATAAATTTGACTTACACTTTAGTAGAAGAACCATTAGCTCATTTCCTTGTTCTTCTAGAATCATTCTAAAACATAAAATAATACTAATCACAACATATTTCTGTCATGTATCTGGCTTGCGTGTGCGTGGTTGTGTGTGTGTGTGTGTGTGTGTGTGTGTGTATGTGTGTGTGTGTGTGTGTGTGAGTGAGTGTGTATGTGTGTGTGTGTGTGTGTGTGTGTGTGTTTGTGCATATGCGTGTGTGTGTGTGTGTGTGTGTGTGTGTGTGTGAGAGAGAGAGAGAGAGATATGGAGTGGTGAATGGGGGTAGGGGAGGGAAAGAGAAAGGGTGGGGGAGAAAAGAGAAATATGACAGTGATGTGTCATCGAAAATAAAGAAAAATCTTCAACATGTCTGAGGGTGAACATTAGGAAAATCTGCTAAGCAAAGCAGATAGAAAAGCAAGAAGATGTGAGAGGAGAAGCAATAACCGCATTAGCAGCAGCAGTAGGAAAAGGAAGAAAAGGAAGAGGATAGATGGAGGAGGAACAATACGTGAAGGACGACAATATGTCGTCTAGGCCGACGGGAAGGAGGACCAAGAGGTCGACAGGGACGACGATGAAGAGGAAGACGAGGACTGAGGACGAGGAGGACCAGGAGGAGTAGGAGGAGGAGGAGGGGGGGGAGGGAGGGAGGGAGGGAGGAGGAGGAGGAGGAGGAGGGGGGGGGAGGAGGAGGAGGAGGAGGAGGAGGAGGAGGAGGAGGAGGAGGAGGAGGAGGAGGAGGAGGAGGAGGAGGAGGAGGAGGAGGAGGAGGAGGAGGAGGAAGGTAGAGATAGGGAGGAGGAAGGTAGAGATAGGGAGGAGGAACGTAGAGATAGGGAGGAGAAAGGTAGAGATAGGGAGGAGGAAGGTAGAGATAGGGAGGAGGAAGGTAGAGATAGGGAGGAAGAAGGTAGAGATAGAGAGGAGAGGGAGAGATAGTAGAGGGGGAGACAGAGAGGACAGGGAGAGATAAAGAGGGCAGAGAAAGAAATAGTGGACAAGCAGAGATAGAGAGGACAGGGAGGGATAGAGAGGAGAGGGAGATATAGAGAGAAGACGGAGAGATGGAGAGGAGAGGAAGAGGAATAGAGAGTATGGAATTGCACAGGCACATATCCCATGTAGTACACAGCAGTGAGATAGCGCCAAAAGGACAGTGCGGGGATTCAGCAAATCCTCTCTCGGCTTTTACGTGGCTAAATGTGTTATCATTCGACGCGCAGTGTTGACATTTACCAGTTGGTCAAAGTCTTCAGTCCTTCGTTTTCAGACCTGACATTCTTGTTAAGAATATCCTGTTCTTCACCAAGCATGGTGCTGCTAATCTGTGAGTAGTGACGTTGGAGGAAAGAGGTTCTGCACGTCATTTAGTTTGAGTTCTTACGTCAAATGATACTGCTACTGCCAGTCTCGGAGCGTTTTCAAGGTAGTCTTAAGCAGCAAAGTAATCATAAGAAGGTTGTCCATTTGCAAGGCCAAGATAATTTTGAAGGAAACATGTTACATGGCTAGAGGACTATCGCTGTCTAATGTGCAATTGTTGTCTTGTTGGCTTTTGTTCGGCCTATAATTATGCTTTTTCGTGTTTGAAGGCCCTGCACAGCCTTCGCTGGCTGTTGGGCAGTGGGACTCGATTTAATGGATTGCATGGCACTAGTTCCGTGAATTGTACTACACTCCGCTGTCTCGGAGAGTTCTAATAACATGGTGGAAGTGTTTCTTAACGTTGGGGCCTTATATAGCCTACAAGGCTGATAGGCTCTTAAACTCCATGTATCCATCTATCCATCGGCCTATACTTTTCTAAGGCAAGTCGCTGGTGATCAGTGTGGCTTAGATTGATAATGTGGTGCGACCTTCGCTCACAGGAGGCTTGTTCATGAGGCGCTTAGCGCTGCATGTGATTCACTCCTAAACAGCAATTTTGGGGCGTGATTCACTCAGCGCTGAGTAGCGCTTTGCATCACCAATCCGAGGTGATTCAGACGATTTTGCATCATTTTCAAAAAGGCGTCTTCGATCCCGCACTGGCCGTCGATGCGTAAATTAACCCTCAGAAACATAATTTTGGGACTGGAATGGGCTTTATTTGCCCCAAGCGCCCTGTATGCGCAGTAATGGCAAGTAAGGATGACACAGTAGTGGACTTTATTCATGCAGAATACATTTAAACGTGCATAAACGATGTCTGTGGCGAAGAAAACACTTTCTTAACGTCTATCAACACAACATGGGGGGCAGAAGATTTACCTCCCCTTTAACGAGTGAAGCACTGCACAAAATCTATAGGTGTTCAGGAGAGGCAAAGAGCGCTCAATTGCCAACATGAAGCGCTCATGAAGCGCGTTGTACTCCTGAACAAGCCTAAGGATAAACTTCATATTCAAGAGCAGGGCCCGAAAGCACGAGGCCACTCAAGACTGACGATTGGGGGAGATGTCAGCCTTTCAGTCAACATCATCAGTGAGCTACTCGAGCCGGCCCAGAAAGCCCAGCAGTTAGAAGTTCCAGCTGATGAGGGAGGTCATCGGGCAGATCCGGCCGTGTGTTACTCTAAGGAAGTCGATTTTACAGCGACGAATAGTGGTGCACACCATGCTGCTACATGCATGTAAATGCTCTACCATCATCATCATCATCATCATCATCATCATCATCATCATCATCATCATCATCATCATCATCATCATCCATCATCATCATCATCATCATCATCATCATCATCATCATCATCATCATCATCATCATCATCATCATCATCATCATCATCATCATCATCATCATCGTCGTCGTCGTCGTCGTCGTCGTCGTCATTATCGTCATCATCATCGTCGTCGTTGTCATCACATCATCATCGTCATCGCGGCGGTCACTAACTTAAATGTATGTCTTGAAAATGAATATTGGGGACTATCATTCTCAGTGGCCTAGTGCGACACCGTGCCTGAGCAGAGCGGCCTCTATCTGTCAAAGACCCGGCCACTGTTAATGTGTGAAGCAAGGTAGCTAATAGCTTGGTCACACCGCTCTCCAGTCCATTACATGTCACTTTCCACAGACTGCTAGACACATCGCAATTGGCTTGGCTTGTTCAGCACTCGCATTGCATTGAGCTCTACAAGTCTCATGATGTCATGCCCAAATTCCTATTTCGCGGTCAAGAGGAGGAGAGTTGACATGTCCATCGCGAAAAGTCAGCAATGCAACGTCCAGTGTTAGACAGTCTGATTTCCTTCTGTTGAGTCTCTGCAAAGCGTCCAGTTGGAATACTCATGGCAGGATGCTGAGAGCCGACTTCAACAAGAGCGTGCAGAGAGGAATCCGTCAGGCATAACCCATATGGAGCTAGACTCATGGTACTTGCCATTGGACACACGAGTATCCGCCGTCTACAAGACCTCGTTGTCACAGAGTTTTCCAAGTCCTCTTTGAATAGAAGGTCGATCAGTAACGCCCTCAAACAGCACGGAGGCTGTAGAATGTAGTAACTATTTAAATTTTCTCTGCTGACGTATTTGTTCCGATTGTATTGATACAATACGTGGCCAACGTGGATTTTTCAGTCAAATCTAGTCCCAGCGAAGATCTCCCTTCACAACTAAAGTGCGGTCTCTAAGGCGATAGATAGACTGGCCAAGCTAATCAAGGGGAACCAAAGAGAATCGTCCTGTTTCTAATGGAGTGATCGTTGTAATCATACCCACCATCCAGTCAGTCCATTCTTGCAATGAAGCGTCTCCAGAACCCGGCGTTGCCTGCTTTCCTGGGTACCGACCCCCGCTCTCTGCGACAGCTAATGTGCTAATCCGCTAATCCAAACAGTTGCGTCTGATTGCTTCTACTTCTAGACAATGTACTTTGTTTTCTTCCAAAAAGAATAGAGATATAGACAACATAAAATGTTTGATATAGTCCATGCGTACCGGCCATCTTGAAAGCATGATTAAGAAACTGTCTCATTACTCTTGTGCTACTAGAACTAATATTTATCCGCACATGCCTTTTCCTTTTCGTCCTTCTTCCCCGGACTTGGCTGTGTGCGTGCGTGCGTGCGCGCGTGCGTGTGTGTGTGTGCACGCGTGCATGTGTGTGTGCGCGCGCCCGTGTGTTTGTGTATGTGTGTGTCCGCGCGTGCGTGCGTATGTGTGTTAATGTATTTGCATGTGTTTGCGTGCATATGTGAGTGAGTGTGTGTGTGTATGTGTGTGTGTATGTGTGTGTGTGTGTGTGTGTGCGTGTGTGGGTGTGTGTTGTGATGGTCCCCAATCTGTGAATCTAGCCAAGCGAATCAAGGGAATGAACAGAGAGGGCAGTGATTGTTATCTAAGCTCCCCAGCCAGGGTGTCACCATGGATTGGTAATGAGCATTCCTATGGGACGGTTTTTCAAACATTCCCGTGCAGCCGAGCATGGCGTGTCGAACATTAAGGGAATAGTTAACTAAGGGGGAGTCGCCGACAATTCTGGATTGAAGTCTGAGATCACAGCTGCCTCCCGATTTGGGGGTGGGGTCAACAGGCCACCACGACGTGTCGCAACATGACTGGTTCTTCCCCTCAGCATTGGAGTTCATCAAAACAACGAGGACCGGTCGTCCCTTCACTTGGGACTGAACATGCAAGCGGAGCACAAGGCTCGCCCCGAAGTCCCTGCTGCGACGGAGTATTGCCCTTCAACTCGCCTCAGAGGTGCCTGACCATCAGCGCTGCTGTCGTCACCCCTTTTGCTGTGACCAGAGACCGGGTTCTGCCCTCTAACTCGTATCAGAGACGCCTGCTCACCAGTGCAGCTGCCGCTATCCCTTCAGCGGTAACTGTCGTGAACCTCTACCTTCCCTTGGAAAATTCTGGAATTGAAATTTAGTAAACTCGTGTTATAGGAACATTGTTTCATCGACGAACATTCGGTGAGCGATTTCAATAGACACATGAGATAGGTCATCCAAGTGGAACTGACTATAAACTTTAACATTCATGAATGAAGGCTGGCCTATTACTAAATATTCTTCTCGTGCATGCTTGATTTTTGCATGAAGATATCATAGTTTGCCCTTATCTGATTAAATCATTATTAATTGATTTCTCAGGATCTCTTCTGGTTTTGAGAGAAAGAGACAGCGCAAATGAAGGCAGTGACTGTTATGTGTGCAAGTCAGGCCTCATCCAACCATTGATTAATCACCATACCCCTAGACTCAGAGAATGGCTTGTAACAGTGTGTGTGTGTGTGTGTGTGTGTGTGTGTGTGTGTGTGTGTGTGTGTGTGTGTGTGTGTGTGTGTGTGTGAGTGTGTGTGTGCATGTGTGTGTGAGAGTGTGTGTCTCTGTGTGAGTGCGTGCGTGCGTGCGTGCGTGCGTGTGTGTGTATGTGTATGTGTGTGTGTGAGTGTATGTGTGCATGTGTGTGTAAGTATATGTGTCTGTGTGTGCGTGCGTGCGTGCGAGCGTGTGTGTGTGTGTGTATGTGTATGTGTGTGTGTGAGTGTATGTGTGCATGTGTGTGTGAGAATATGTGTCTGTGTGTGCGTGCGTGCGGGCGTGCGTGCGCGCGCGCGCGCGTGTGTGTATGTGTGTGTGTGTGTGTGTGTGGCTAGGTGGTCCAATCAGGGGCGCGTTCAAGATCGACACGTGACGCACCGTGTCGTTACGTAATTCAAACTTTGTCGTTCATGTTGACCGTGCGTGGATCACGTTTTGCCACTCTCGCTCACTGACTAGCGTACGCCTCGCTCACGTTTTGCCACTCTCGATCTCTGAGTAGCGTACGCCTCGCTCACGTTTCGCCACTCTCGATCTCTGAGTAGCGTA
>JAWQFJ010012690.1:0-25000 GCA_034096865.1 Theodoxus fluviatilis | reverse complement strand
AACCCCGAATTTCATTTATACTTAGTATGTCGAATCCTCGACCAAGTAGAATACGCCTTAAGGCGCTCATATTTATGATTCCTTGTGTTGAACAGGTTGGTTGTTAAGAGGTCAACATATCCTAAATTTGCAGTACGTTCGGGGATCAACGCGCAATGTGTGTGTGTGTGTCTGTGTGTGTGTGTGCGTGCGTGTGTGTGTATGCACGTACGTACGTGCGTAAGAGCATGAGTGCAAGCGGGCGGGCGCATAAAGACTGATATCTTTTAAATAACTGCATGAGAGTGGAAACGTAATCAAGAATTGCACGGAAGGAAGGTAATGGGCCGAGGGGGAGGGGAGGAATGATTTGAAGTTGACAGAGAAGAAGCAGGTACATTGGAAGCAGGAGGAAATGGTACAGGAGAAGGGGTAGGATGAGGAAGGGAAAGAGAAGGAGGAGCGAGGTGAGGATTAGAACCAATAACTAAAGGATTAAAACCACAGAAGAAGCAGGAGCTAAAACGGAGAGAAAAAAAGCGAAAAGAAACGCAGCGGGAGGAAGGAGGAGGAGGAGGAGAGCAATAAGAGGGGAAGTGGGGAAACCAAGCAAGACCAGTAGACGTTGTGGAGTGCTACAACGACGGAGATCTACGGCATGCCGGCGTAAGTTGACATACAATTCATTGCATTATCGCGGCTTGGCGCGGTGGGCATTTTGCAACTGATAAGAGGAATGCATGGAAAGACGAGGAACAGGGAATGGAGAGAGGTGTATGAGGTATTAAAAACTGTGGTTTTTACATCTTGGAGTTCAGTTCAGTTCAGTCTCTTAACCCTGAGATGGGTTGTTGAGGCACCACTGATGACTTTCGGACAATCTTCCTCCATCGATCTCTATCCTCTGTGGCTTGCTGTGAGTCAGCAACGGTCAAGCCTGTTCACTCTTTGATGTTGTCTTCCCACCTCTTTCTCTGCCTGCCTCTCCTTCTCCCACCTGATACGGTACCTTGCAGGATGGTCTTGGCCAGCCGAGTACAAGTTTACAACGGACAGCCAGAGACGTTGAAGTTCCCCCTCTTCAGCTGATATCACTGGATGTTGTGCTTTTGTCTCTTCGGGACCTTCTGTAGTAGCACAGCCAAAGGTGGCCATGAACAATCCCAGGCGCTACAGAAGGCATCGAGTCTACATCTGGGTATGGCGACCTAGTCGTAAGACGGGTAAGCCGGGTGTTCAAAAGTAGGAGTCCCCGAATTCCCGCCATAGAATCGCGTGAGACATTGTGGGTGGATGGGATAGACCGCCGCCCAGTCAGGGAGACATCAACCGTCATGAGGTAGAAGTTTCCATCAGAAACAGATGCCCCCGGTGGCACCTAAGAAAATAGATGATTTTATGTAGCAAATTGTCATTCGTGTGTAGATCTCGAACCGCTTTACACTTTACCCCCTGATCATTGGGCCGCACGATCAATCTTTTACTGGCACCTGACAACGAACACAGTGACAGACAGATAAGACGCACGCAGTCAGGCACCAGCACCAACTCCGCTCCCAGGGGAGGATTCCAACCCAGTGCTGGCTTATGGCCGCATACAAGGGTTAATGGCACCAAAGTAAGCCATCGCTGCCCTCGCAGGTACCCGGTTTTACTCCTGGGAGGGGAGAAGCAGCGTGAGTGAAGCACCTCTCTCAAGGATGCAGCTCTGGAAAAGCGCAGCTTCGAACGCCGCACCCACTAGCCGCAAGCGACAGCAGGTCGAGCGCGCTAACTACTTCGGCCCAGCTTGGCGCCGCCCCTGGTCATCTACTGGAGCAGGCCCCGAAAACTACCGCGGTGTGTTCCACTTCCAGCTACCGTCGAATGAAGAATTGATCAGTTCATAGAGATGCACTGTTCTCCATGGGCTTCCCTTGGATTATCAACTACCCACTCTACAATAGGTGGGATAGGGAGCACGGTCAAAATGAATACGAAACTCTTTGAGATCTTTGAGTTCTGCCTCGCTTCCATCTTGATGACGTCATGTCTCACGTAACTTGTTTGTTGAGAGAAATTAGGACCCTGGGGCATGCGGCTTTCTGTCTAAGCCACGGCCATCCTCAAACTGACAACTCATGGGGTTGCAAGGAACATGTGCCGCGTCATCTCAACCCAGTCGATGCACTGACGGAATGCACAGGAAGAAGAGAGGAATACTGTCGCGACTGAGAAAACAGCTCCTTTGCTTCCTCCTTGCCTTGCACGAGGCAAAGCTTCTCCCCTTTCGAAAACACATTTCTGGGAAACGAAGGTATGAATGACATGTATTCGATGCTTCATTGGTGTCTAAGCATCTTATTTAATGTCGTGTTGGAAGGAGCATAGTGGCAAGATTATAACGCTGGGTCGAGCAGTCTGTCAGACATTTTTGAAGATCTTCTAGCTGTGATAAAATGTTTGATAGATTCTGAGTATTATTATCGTTTATGAGTTGTACTATGTTTCCATTGTTTTCGATATTTTTCCACTTACCTCATCTGAGGTAATCTTTTAATTGCGCATTTTTATACAGTAGAAGTATGTTGTGGCCTTGATTGGCCTTCAAGGCTGATGAGCCCTTGGGCTCCATCCACCTATCCCTAAATGCTTTGTCGGTGACAAGGACATCAACATGTGGAATTTTGCCCTATCGCCATATGCTTTTTCGTGTTTGAAGGCTCTGCACAGCCTTTGCTGGCTGTTGGGCAGTGGGCCTCGATTAAATGGAGTTTATGTCACTAGTTAGGTGATTTGTACTATACTCCACTGTAGCGGAATATTTTTAATAACATGGTGGAAGTGTTTGTTATCGTTGTGGCCTCATATAGCCTACAAAGCTGATAGGCCCTTAAACTTCATCCATCCATCCATCCATCCATTCATCCATCCATCCATCCATCCATCCATCCATCCATCCATCCATCCATCCATCCATCCATCCATCCATCCATCCCTTTCTCCAATGTACATGTACATGTAGATAAAGTATGCATCTTACGGACTCGAAAACTTTCTTTCATTTCAAGGAATTTAATCTGCCGTTGCATAGATCTATGTAGTCTAAACTATTGGGTAGGAAAAATACTTCTTGTGACTTAACTTTAGTGGATATCTTTAATGCAGTTGTACTCCTATGTGAAGCTTTGCGGTGTTAGAGGCAGACAGGAAGTGTGTATTTGGCGAGTGTCAGTTGCATTCTAAAGTCCACAAAAAAGAAACGTTTCATCTCATTAATAATCGCAGGATTCCTCCAACTTCCAACGACAATTTACGGTCGTTTTTGACTCACATGCGAAGCAAAAGTGAGTCTATGTACTCACCCGTTTCGTCCGTCCGGGCGTCCGGGCGTCCGGGCGTCCGGGCGTCCGTTTAAAACTTTAACGTTGGATTTTTCTCGGAGACTATTAAGTCTATCAACGCCCAATTTGGCATGATCGTGTATGATGACAAGGCCTCAAAAGCCATACATGGTGACTTGACCTTGCTTCAAGTTCAAGGTCGCAGGGGCCATAAATGTTGTCTAAAAAAACAGCCATTTTTCACATTTTCTCTATTTTCTCTAAAGTTTTTGAGATTGGATACCTCACCTATAAATGGTATATAGGGCAAAGTAAGCCTTATCTTTTGATACCAGTTTGGTTGACCTTGCTTCAAGGTCAAGGCCACAGGAGCTCTTCAAAGTTAGATTGTATACATATTTTGAAGTGACCTTGACCCTGAACTATGAAAGATAATTGTTTCAAACTTAATAATTATGTGGGGAACATGTTATACTTTTATCATGAGACACATTTGGTTACATATCATCAAGGTCAAGGTCACTTTGACCCTTATGAAATGTGACCAAAATGGGGTAGTGAACCACTAAAAGTGACTATATCTCATGGTAGAAAGTGCCAATAAGCACCATTGTGCTTCCTATGTCTTGAATTAACAGCTTTGTGTTGCATGACCTTGGGTCAAGGCCACATGTATTTTGGTAGGAAAAATGTGTAAAGCATTTCTTAGTGTATGATGTCATTGCTAGGTTTAGTTGTTTGACCTTGACCTTGAGGGTCACCTGAAGGTCAAGGTCATGTAAAGATCAAGGTCAAGCATGTGAGTCGTATGGGCTTTGCCCTTCTTGTTCGTATTTGACAGGCCTGCAATAAATTCTCAATTAAGTGGGTTTTAGTTGCGCGTTCGAAATAGCTACCAGAGGGGAGACTTGATCAGATAAATGCAGTCTGATGGTCATGTGAGACAACATGGTAATCCCCTGTTCTGTTTCTCCTGCAGGGCCTGATGAAGTTGAACGCCTGATCCAAATGGGGAATTGGTTTTCTCGAAGTCAGAGGGAGAAGAGGTCCCTGGACAGAAAGGTGACCAGGTCAGACGCCCCTGACAAGTCCTGCAACCTGAGGAAGCAGCAGAAGCTGCCTGACTTCAAACCGTCCTGGAGACGCCGTCGTGACATCATCCCCGATTCCCAGATCCTCCAGCTCGTGGACCAACACGCCATCCAAGTAGGACCAGACATGCGATAATGATAAACCACTGGCACGACAACTTCCCTTAACATGTATTCTCTAGTAGTACAGTGGTTAAGACGCTCGCCTTGCGGCTAGTTGGTGCAGTGTTCAGTTCTGCATGGACTCTAGAGTTGCATCCCTCTTTATTATTATTATTATTATTATTATTGTTAGCATTATAATTCGCAGGCACCATTTCACTCGCGGTAGGCGTGCAAGCATACATATACATTCAGATGCGCATGCAAGGATCATCGCACGCATTCGTGTACGAGCATGAAGATTACATACACGCACAGTGGCGCGGTCACAGAGACACGTTCGCTGGAACATGTACGCAAAACTAATTGCCAGATAGCCTCGACCTCCTTCTGTGCCTGACTTCTAACGCGCTGGTGTTTTCATGTGCTATGTTTTGTTGGTTTATGTATCACTTGAAGCAAATCCTTCCCTTCTGTCAGTCCGTGTGTCCGTCTGTGTGTGTGTGTGTGTGTGTGTGTGTGTGTGTGTGTGTGTGTGTGTGTGTGTCTCATTGTTTGTTTGTCTGTCTGGCTGTGTCTGTCTGGCTGTGTCTGTGTCTGTCTGTCTGTGTCTGTCTGTTTGACTGTGTCTGTCTATCTGGCTGTGTCTGTCTGTCTGGCTCTGTCTGTCTGTCTGTCTGTCTGTCTGTCTGTCTGTCTGTCTGGCTGGCTGTCTGGCTCTGTCTGTCTGGCTGTCTGGCTGTGTCTGTCTGTCTGGCTGGCTGTGTCTGTCTGGCTGTCTGTGTCTGGCTGTCTGTCTGGCTGTGTCTGTCTGTCTGGCTGGCTGTGTCTGTCTGTCTGGCTGTGTCTGGCTGGCTGGCTATGTCTGGCTCGCTGTGTCTGTCTAGCTGGCTGGCTTTCCCTTTCCTTCTCAGTGTGTGTTTGTCTGTGTCTGTTTGTGTCTGTCTGTGCGCTCTCTCTCTCTCTCTCTCTCTCTCTCTCTCTCTCTCTCTCTCTCTCTCTCTCTCACGCACACGCACACACACACACACACACACACACACACACACACACACACACGCGCGCGCGCGCGCGCGCGCGTGCACACACATTCGGATTTCCTCCCGAAACTGCATTTGAACTGCGCCATAGTTTCTGATGTCAACACATGAGTGCGTTGCTCACTCTCTGCAGACCCCTGCCGCAGTCAAGGTATCCGTGTCAGTGCTGGCCCAGTATCTGAGTCTCCCATTCAGAAGCGACTTGGAGAAAGCGCGCGCTTTCTATCGATGGATTACAGAAAACATCAGGTTTGTATGCAAAAGGGAATCCATGTTCAGGTGCCAAATGCTTTGCTTGAACATCAACATGACTAGGATTGTTTTGGGTTCCAGTTTGACGTGGAATATCAACATCAGACATTTTATGTACTGCTTCGTCGTCGCCTACAGGCAAATTACAAAAGTGGTATATCCAGAGTGACAAAAGTACTTTAGATCCTCTGTGAATCTGTAGAGTCTGTGTAAAAACTAATGGTAGCACAAAGTTGAGTTAGGTGCCTGCTGTATGAAAGCAGTTGGAAGAGTTTTCAAGCCACAAGGACCACAACATTTCAGATACACACCCAAAAAAGGGGGCTAGGGGTGGGGGAGTTGGGTAATCGAGCGGCCGAGAAAATAGCGATAAGACTAAAACAGCTTAACTTATGTTTCAAAGATTCTCGAAACGGGATGTTTAGCACTTGCCACGAATCACACAAGGAGATTTAAAGAACGATTAAAAGAACTGTTCTCGATTATTAAAGGATGTCATTCGAGGCCTGCAATATACAACGTCACCATCAGAAATAGGCTGACTTGTAAACTCATACCCGCGTTTACAAGTTGAACACTCCCTAAGAGTTTGAGAACTTGGTTTTTTTCTCTGGTCTTTCTTTACCAGTTACTCCACAGAAGAGTTCTTCAACGACAAGGTGGAGAGCTGTGAAGCAGGTTCAGTGCTGAAGAGAGGCAAAACAGTCTGCCAGGGATTCGCCGAACTGTTCCTCGCCCTCTGCAAGTAAACCCAGTACACATTTACCTTTTTCCGCGAGTGTCTCTTCGAGTACGTCTTTATGTGGTAATCAGTTGTCTGAATCTCTATGCATTACTGTAACACACTCACAATATTTCATATATCTCTTATTTTAATGAGCATTAGGCTGCCGTTGGTTTGTCCTGGAAAAGTTATCCCTGTGGACACATTCGTACATAAGCAGTCTAACAAAAGCAAAAGCAAATCACAAAGAGGATGTTTTAGACTCAATAGTCATATTCGTAACAAGTCAGAAGATTTACAAAAGCCCCTTCCATATCTTCTGAGCAGTTGCAGACCGCATCATTTAAAACAACAAAAAAAACTCCCTTTTCCTATCATCCATGAAAATCCCGCTATACTTGCATCAGAAATAGAAGTGAAGTTTTCATTTGATTTCCTCAGAATGGACCCTTCCGTTTCAGCCAAGTCAACATCCCTTGCCGGCTAATCACCGGGTTCGCCAAGGACTTTACCTACGACCCAAATGTTGCCTTCACTCCCAGAACAAACACCAATCACGCCTGGAACCTGGTCTGCGTCGAAGGCGCATGGCATCACGTAGAGTGCACCTGGGGGGCGGGATACATCGATGGCAAAACTTTTGTCAAATCCTTCGAGGAAATCTACTTCCTCACAGACCCTGAGGACTTCGTGACGGCGCACTTTCCCTACATGAACAGCGACATCAAAGGCTCGGCCAAGTACCAGCTGCTCAGGAAGCCCTGGAACCTGAGCACCTTCAACCGTCGAGTGAAGGTCTTCAGCAGCGGCTTAGAGTGTGGCCTGACGACCCCGAGTCATCCCGACTGGCGTGTACGCGTATCGAAAGAAGTTGTCATCGAGGTGAATCTTACTCCTCGCTATTGCTATGCACATCTTCATGTGTCCATGCTCTTTCGTGACAGGGCATGGTGTATCGGAGAATTGCGAGTATGGAGAAAAATATGCGCCTGTGTGTGGAGGGATGGAAGAGAGAGAGAGAGAGAGAGAGAGAGAGAGAGAGAGAGAGAGAGAGAGAGAGAGAGAGAGAGAGAGAGAGAGAGAGAGAGAGAAAACCATGACTGAGCCGGTAACTCTTTGATCTGATTCTGTGAAACGGGAAAATTAAGCACACAAAAATGGCATAAAGATGGACAGCAACTTTGCACGTAGTGCTTGTACTTCATGATAATAGCGAGCTCATATTCTGCACTGTGTATTGCGTCACTGTACAGCTGCAGGCAGTCAGACTAAGGGGGATGATGGCGGAGCTTCTGATGGAGGGGGTGGAGCTTCCGGGTCACTGTCTGGTCAGAAAGAAAGAGGAAGGCATCTACAACGTGACAGTCAGGCCACCAACACCTGGCATCTACGACCTCTGTCTCTTCGGTCGTGACAGAGACGTGTCCACCATCTACTACTCCTTGGTCAACTACGTCCTCGTCTGCTCTGAAGTGAGAGAGAGAGAGAGAGAGAGAGAGAGAGAGAGAAGAGTGTTGATTGATATGTCACGATCATCGCAATGCAATTTTGTTCATGATGCCATTGCATTTTTAATTGATCTTCTATCCCCACTCAGTTTTTCTGAATATTATTGTTGCGGAGTTAAAGAAGATAAAGTCAATGTACTTTGAGGTAAATAGTGCTACGTTTTCAAGAACTTGAAATCCATCGATCTGTTTGACTCTCAAAAGCCTCGAAAGCTTTTCTTTGTACACACAAGAACATTGAAAAGTCTCTGCAGTGCCCAGCAGAGTGATCCTCACCACTTTATGAAGAGGAGAAATAAGAAAATTATAAATACATTATCTTTTTTTAAAGGCAGTATTCACTTACCCCAAACATGTGTATATTTGAAGTGATTGTGCCTACTTGCTAGATGTGAACGCTTGACATCGTCTATTCCTGAGTGCAAATCCCATTTCATTGCGCTGATGATGTGTGCTTGCACATACCTCCACCATCTCTCACTCCTCGCGTCACCCTCACTTGAGCAGGCCGTCCCCGAGCTGCATCCCTACCCCAAGCACCGCAGGACGCAGTACGGGGCGACAAGCCGTGCCGAGGAATATGGGCTGGCACTGGATGCCTGCTGTCTGGACTCCTTTGTCTCCAAGGACGGCACGCTGCACATCCGCCTCGGCGTCACGCGTCTCATGCCGGTCCTCTTCAACCTGATCTTCGCCGAGGCGGA
Source organism: Theodoxus fluviatilis (assembly GCA_034096865.1). Classification (NCBI taxonomy): domain Eukaryota; kingdom Metazoa; phylum Mollusca; class Gastropoda; order Cycloneritida; family Neritidae; genus Theodoxus; species Theodoxus fluviatilis. Next base: position 16,277 of record JAWQFJ010012690.1, on the reverse strand, counting down.
TCTCCCTGACCTGGACAACTACGCCATGGCCACCTACACAAGGTCGGCCGTGCACGTCCTGGTGCGTCTCCCTCGAGTGGGATACTACGAGCTGACGGTTCTGGGCAAGCGGCCCTGCGATGACTCACACCAGTACGACGCAGTCTCCACGCTGCTGCTGGAGTGCCAGAAAGGATGCCAGGACTGTCAGCCCTTCCCTGTCGTGCTGAAGGCAGCTGCAGAGCTGTGCTGTGTACTGGCTGAACCTCTAGCCCTGTACTTGCCACCCGACCAGCAGGTCAAGGTGCAGATGACGTCACCGCTGCTGAAGCGGGTGCTGCCCAGCTGCCTGCGACGGGAGGGTGACACATGGCGAGGTCTGGTGAACACGGGAAATCCAGGATCACGCCTGACCATTTACGGGAGTCAGGAGAACGAGGGGTCGCTCAAGGGTCTGTTCCAGTTTCAGACCCAGTAATCGAGTCAGATGGCGATGATGAAATGTTGATCGTAGTGTATTGCTGAGTGGTACTAGCGTCCACTGTTTCTGCGGAAAAAAGTTTTCCTTGACATGAGTCTTGTGTGTCATAGGCTTATTGAAAAGCTACCTTTACATTGAAAGCCTGCAATGCTTTGCAGTATTTGGCCAATAGTTCCCAATTAATTTGCCATCGAGGCGCCGTTTTTAGCCCTGGCACGTGGGGAGAAAGTCTCCTGTTTTCTTGGAGTGTTTTGACTAACAGTGCGCGCATCAGCAGTTTTAAAGTTTGCTTTGGCAAAGAAATTCCGTGAATTCAGAGCGCATTTTTAGGCACTCTGGTCACATCAAAAAACACATTTGAAATGTTATGCTAATTCATTGCGTATTTATCTGATTTCATCATTCTTGTAAAATTTTGATAAGCTCAAAAAAAAATTTCATTCTTATCATGCCAAGTGATCAGCAAACTCTTTATGATATGGCTAAATTATCTTGATTGTGTTTGCATGCAAGTTTGTCGGAGTTGTTGTGGTGATGTGGTAAATAAATTTTTTATCAACACTGTGGCTGAACAATGTTGAATTCAAAGGTTGCATGAAAGGATTATTGAGAAAATGTATTCTTAAGAATTTGTGATGGTGATTTTTTGTTCTTCATATCATTTGAATTAATGTAAAATTGAGCATTGGGGAAATGTCTATGAAATAGTACAATCGTTATATTAAAAATCAATGTAAACTGTGTTCATCATTATCACGATTATAAACCAAAGCGTTTCAGAATATCTTTTGCATGCTTTTATCGTCAGATCAGTATTGCTGCGTGGAGTAACTCTATTTTGACTAGAAGTGGCTATGGTATGCAAGTTGTGATGTCCTTAAATCATGTCATGTTTTAAACCGAAAAACGGTAACTGCAAAGCCACCCTCTTTAATAAACGGATTTTCATTTTGCAAAAAGATGTCTAGTGTTTTCATTTGAAACTGCCACCTGTCTTGTTTCGTGTTAATTTTGCAAAATGCTCTTCAAGTAATAATTGTCAACTGGTTTAGATGAGGAACATTTATCTGTCGATTCCCTGAGCAGCATACTGTTGAATAGTCGTGTCCTTACGCAGTGCCCAGCCACTGTCAACATCCCCACGATTGTGTCAGACAAGAACATTTTCTCATGTGTATCGCTTTGAGCCAACACTAGTCAATGTCAGTTGAAGCAGTGAGCAGGGGAAAACAAGCCACGAGAAGTAGGCGCATTTAGAAAGGAAGGAGAGTACGAGCGTATTGAATGCTACCTGTCGATGTAGATGCAAATGCTGTGACATGGAGAACCGTTGCCGATTTTGTAACACAAAACTTTTGCCTAGCTGTGAAATGTCTTCACAGTATGGAAAAATTCTGAAGAATAATTGCTTTCCTCGTCAAAAGATTATTGCATGGCACCGGAGCAATCTTAATGCAGATGAGATGAAAACTGATGTTCCCTTCAATTGGGCAGAGAATAAAAACTTTGTCAGCAGCCATCGATGTGTGGTGCCCGTCCTCAGTTACTCAGGTGGAAAGCCCATCTGTATTCACAGGATGGCAGCACTAGATGCCTTTTGCTAGAGTATGCTCCTACCAAAGCTTGAAGCCTTCATTGCCAGTGACATACAGCGGACTGCCCTAACTGTACTGTAAGGCATACTGTGCATAGTACTTAGGGCTACCTGGGCAGAAACCAATGGAGAATGATTTTAGAGCACAGGAAGCACGGACGAGGAAGATGATCGAATGTAGCTTATGATGAATATGTATGTCAGATATCTAGAATGTCAGGGAAATTAGTGGCAAAGAAAAAAGCCCCACAGCCAGACAGTGATGATGAAACCAACTTTGATGGATACTTCACAGATGAAAAATACAGACTGAAAAAATCGTCGAAAGTCAACTGGAAAAAATCACACTGGATCCAACTTAACAACCTATGTAGTAGACTGGGACTTCGCCTGACCAAGATTACCGGCGGAAACTATGCTATCTGCAAAGGCAGACGATGACATCGAGCTGTCGTTCACTGACCCTAAAGCAGTCAACATAAGTTTCAAGCGAATGGAACTAGACAGAAGATTAGAGTGCTGGAAGGAAATACAGTCTCAAGATAGAATAGCCCGGACAAACAACATCAACTTTAGGCTGTCGAATTATCATCTGGTAAATCTACGATTCAATGACAACCTTGTTAAATTCATAATGAAAGCCAGGCCACAGCTTGACTGCAACACCATCACGACCCAGCCACCTGGCCCAAACAATGCCCGAGATGCGCTCTCCACTCACTTCAGCCATATCATCAATGGCTGTAAAAACAAGACAGCTATACAGAAGCGACACACCAGAGTCAAAGAAATCGTCACGAGGAACATGGCTGAGGCGAATCCTGGCGCAACCATCTTCCGTGATCAGCATGTGACTCCGTCACACTTTGCTGAAGAAGAGAACAACGTATTTGCAGATGTGCGACACACTTGACCCGACGCGTGCATCATCAACTCCACTAGAAAATTTAGTCTGATAGTGGAAGTATCTGTGCCCTACGACGCATTTGCTGATGACAGCTATCAGAACAAGTTCAATAAGTATCTCCCACTCTGTCAGAAGATCAACGAGCAGGGATACTGTTGCAAAACAGTAGTGCTCATTGTGGGCTCACTAGGGAATGTGCACTCCAGGTTTGTGAGCGGACTGAAACTGTGCGGACTTCCAGCATCAGGCGCCCGAGGTGTGGCCTCTTTTTTTTTCCATTAGTGCCATGATTGGATCGAACATTATCTTGAATCAAAGGCGCAGAGCGGCAGCGTAGTTGTGCATTCAAGACTTTTCTATTGTCATAGACCACATGTTGTGCATAAAACCAGTCTAAATTAACTCAAGAGCAACAACAAGTATCTCCCTTGGTTGGACTGACTGACCCGTGAAGATGCAACCGGAACGAAAGGCTAAAAGATTGAGCTCCCCCATTGCACGGGAATTCAGAGACTTTTCCTGGCATTCTTGGCGCTGGTGATAATGACAGTGATGGGTGCGGTGCTTGTGGTGGTGGTGCCAGCTTTTGGAAGGGGAATTTCGAGTATGGTAAGGGTGATGTCAGTGATTTAGGTGGTGCAGAAGATGATGATGTTGATAGTAATGATGATGATGATATTGATGATGGTGGCAGTAATGTTGATGATGATATTTTTTAATGATGACGACTAATAGTGCAATACTGATCTATTTCACATTTTCTTTAACCACTTAGACCTCTGTGATGGAGTTGTCATCATTTTGTAATCCCTGCCATATCTATCCCACTGATCTGCCGCCCAGTGGGTCATCCAGTACTTGCTGTCTGTATTAGTGTGTTGTCTGCATCAGTATCAGTGAGAAAGATTATAGTGATGGTAGTGAGGGTGGTGATGACCTTGGTGATCATGATGATGGTAAATTTTAGTAAATATGGTGATGATGGTGGTTGTGGTGAGGGTGATGATGGTGATGTTGGTGGTGGTGGTGGGTTGTGGGTTGTGGGTGGTGGTGGTTGCTGTCTGTGTTGTCAAATATTAATGCTGAGGATACCAGGCAAAATTATGTCAGATACGTGAATTATCATTGCAGATGACAACTTATCAAAGTGATGACAAATACGTGAATTATCATTGCTGATGACAAATATGTGATTAATGAAGTATACTTTAAAAACAACTAATAACGGTGATATTATTTATGGAAATGATGAAAAATGTGTGAATTATTTATTTGTAAAATATTTTGATGGATGTAACAAAAGTGATGACAATGGTAGTGCTGGTGATGCTGCTGCTCTTCATGCTACTGCCGCTTATGCTCCTGACGTTGGCGATGATGACATTGATGTTTTGTTATGAGGTGTATTGCTGATGCTGTTCCCACCAATGAGGGTATGGAATCAAGATTTATTTCTTGCTTATTCATGTGTGCAGTATTGCTCATGTTCTTCATGAATAAAGTCATTTTGATGTGTATGTGGAGCCCCTCGTTGCTGAGCTGCTTGATGCCTACTCCATTAGCTCAGCCAGGCGCGGCTCCAAACAGCCAGTATGGCCACCGGGGGGCATCGGATCGTTGGTCAATCAATCGGACCTTTCTGTGGTGCGCCATATTCACATGGACACGGACTCGGCCACCCTTTGCAGCTCCCACGTGACTCTTCTGATCTCAGGAGACCTGACGCCCAGTCCTCGCAGGAAACGAGTGACGGTCCCTGCCACAAAACATCTGCATCCAATGTCGACTGACATTTTTCGGCAGCCCCTACCTCTCCGCTGGTAGTGGTCTTCTAAATCAGCATATCTTGCCATTTCGCGCTCGTGAGTCCGAGTTGCTTGGCTGCTTTCCCAGAGAAATGTCAACTCCACCAGCTGAGCCTTTTGGTCCACCGACTAGATGATGGCGTCGCTTTGTTGAATGTGTGCATTTTGTGGATGCCACTATGACACGAAGGCTTTCAAGACCAAAAAGGCAGTAGAAATGTCACATTTAATGATGGTCTAGTTTGCATTTTCAAGTTTCAACTAAGACATTACCTACCAATTCGACGAAGCTGGCGGTCCCGTTAGATAGTGTCTTTGGTTTCAAGTATAAAATGGCTGTATGCAAGCACCGATAAAATGCATCATGGTGCTACAAAAGCCTTTGAATGTCACATGTCGAAAACCTTATGCATGACGTGATCTTCGAATTTCACTTTGACGTCATTTTAACAAAGAAATGCGGGACGGTGCATTCACAATGTAAGCTTACCTACGTTCGTTTATTAGATTCAGCTGAAATAAGGGGAAGAAACGTCTCTTCGACCCCCTCTCGTATACGTGTATGTGCGAGCGTACTGATTTCCCCTGCATGGAGACTGTCTGCTTTAAAATGGTTTTGGTCCTACATGTAGTTCTACGAACGAAGTCTTCCATGGCATTTGACCTTTTCCCAAGAGATAATGGGTTACTCACAAGCTTTCAACCGCAAGCAATAATTATTGTCCATAGTGTAAAGTTGTAAGATTTCCCTCCGACCACGAACTTTAGTGCTTTAATTTTACTGATTTCCCGACAACCGCTGTGGAAATTGTGGACATTTCCCAATTAAAAATTCACAAGATTTCAGTAAAAATTGCTCGTGTCTCCTTGCTGTACTGCTGCGGCAACTGCTGCTACACACTGTATTTCAATTTTTTGAATCCATATTGTCAGGTTTGCAGCAGGTCCGTAGCATGAGGTGATAAATGTTTCACCCTTACCACTGTATCCAAGATACGAGTTTGTTTCACTACTGTTTCACTAGTTCTCTGCTCGGTTCAAAACACACTAATCCCATACATAACCCGGTCCATTCTCGGAACTTGAGAATTACACACGGAGTGTGTGTTGATGATAGTTTTACACTCTCTCTCTCACTTTGAATGAGCGTTTTCATTGTTCCATTGCTCCTTATGTAAATCTTTTGGCTATGGTACATAAAAAAGTGATGAAATGATCAGGCAACGTCCTACCAACATTCAATCATGACTTGATAATATCACACACACACACACACACACACACACACACACACACACACACACACACACACACACACACACACACACACACACACTCACACACACACACACACACACACACACACACACACACACTGAGACACACACACACACATACACACACATACACATACACAAACAATTTACACACTTCACAGTTTTAGTTATTTTGTTTCCAAATTGAGTTTCAACCTGTCAGAGTTAGTTTCTCTCAACAAAAACGTTGGTTTTGACCCAGTCGAGAATAGGTCAGTCAATGTGCGAGTGTGTGTGTGTGTGTGTGTGTGTGTGTGTGTGTGTGTGTGTGTGTGTGTGTGTACACAACTCTTGTGCTGTTATGTTGACAGTATTTGGAAGGAAAAAAACTTTGCCTTTCTAAGATCTTACTCACATCTAATACTGATGTGCGCTTCATGATCAACAACGGAACACAAAAATTGCATCAGTGCTTTTCTTAACCACCAAGGCAGCTCATGCATTAATTTTATGATATTTCGTGCCTATTGCCCTTCAATTTTCTGCATCATATTATGTGGCATTATGTCAAGAAAGCAACGCTTTCTGCTATTAGTGTACACAAATCAGAGGAAATAAATGAAAATCCTACACTTTCGTTGATGACCTAAATCTCATGCAGTTTGTTGGATTGCCCTGCACTGTCAAAAAGTGGAGAAGGAACTTTTTTTTGCTATGGTCTGTGGGTTCAGTTTCTTTCCATCAGTGGGGTCAAGAAACCACAAGACTTTAAACTGAGGCAAGTAACTCTTATCTGTGAACTGTTATACAGTTTTATAATTTGAAACAAATTCCACGTTTTTCGCAAATTTGTCGTGAAATTTTAAAAGACCCTGCTGGGCTTTCAGTGTTCCTCTAACAACACCCCCAGTGTTGGCTTTGAGCTGTCAGAGACTACCCCATGGGGCATCTGAGCTGTATCACGTCATTTTGGATCTTGCTTCTGTGCAATGGCAGAAAAACTAACATTAAAAATTATAAATACTTTTTTCTCCTCGTGTGTGTCTCTATGCATTTATATGCTATTTTCTTTGTTTCAGATGCGATGAAACCTACCAAAATAAGTAATTTAGGTTGGGGCTTAATGCCCAGAGAGCATGGAAGTCCACCATAAGATGTAAAATGTGTTTCAATTATTTAGTTTTATGGTTACCAACAATGTGTTTTGTTGGATATTAATGTCCTCAGTTTTTCCACTCTGTTTAGTTTGAAGTATCTTGCCACATGACAAGACAATTTTCGTAAATAAAAAAGTGGGTACCTAACGCCCCGCTAGTTCGAATAATTCTAACACGTTCCAGTCGGTGAAACACCACTTTCTTTTTCATCAAACAGCTGTCGTCAAAATGGGGTTACTTGGATCTAAGTACGACCCGCCCACTGAATCCAAAGTTCACATACTCCGCCATTTCTACGATATCGACGAAGTAGATGAATATGCTACGGAAGTAAGTTCTCTCTGCCTTTGTATTGTCTGTCTGTGTGTATGCCTGTGTCTCTGTGCCTTTCTATGGGTCTCTCAGTTTTTCCGTGTGTGTCAGAGTGCGTGCGCACGTTGTGTGTGCGTGTGCATGTGTGTGTGTGTGTGTGTGTGTGTGTGTGTGTGTGTGCGTGCGTGCGTGCGTGCACGGTGATCCAATCAGACACTTCAATGACACACTGAAGAACAGACTGCAGTCCTGCAACATTCCTGTCATCAGGTGGGAAGCCTTGACTGTTGACCGTAGAACTTCCCAGGCAGCTCACCCACGAAGGCACCAAGGTCTTTGAAGTGGAGCGCCTGGCCAGCCTCGATGGGAAACGCCAGGCCAGGAAACACAAAGAAACGAATCCTGCTACTGCTATCGTAGCCTGTCCTGCGGTACTGTTTTTTTACCGCAAAGCCCCGCAAGGCCCCGCAAGGCCCCGCAAGGCCCCGCAAGGCCCCGCAAAGCCCCGCAAAGCCCCGCAAGGCCCCGCAAGGCCCCGAAAAGCCCCTTTGTTTTTGTTCTCCTAGTCTCTTAGAGAGACTGTGATAAAGTTGGTTTGGAGGGGTGGGGGGTGGGAGGGAGATGGTGTATGTATGTATGTATGTATGTATGTATGTATGTATGTCACGTTTCTCAATTGAAATGTGTGGCTGCTGTTTACTGCTATATTAGAACACTGACGAACCCATTGGCAATTTACCCCCAATTACTTCCAGAGACTCTCTGTGCACGTGAAAGTCAAAGTGATTTTATTGTCATATAAGCTGCACAAACCCTTTTAACAAGAGGGGAGTATAAAACATGAATTAAGTAGCACGTTTCCAAAACACACACACATACACAAATGCGCGTGCACACACACACACACGCACACACACATGCATGAGTAATAGCCATGTATGCTGGTATTTATTGTAATTATTAACATATGTTATGTGTGATTGTTGTGTGCATGTTGGCACCTTTAATATGTTTTGTATTAGGGTGTGTATCGTTTTCTATTGTTTATGGGTGTAAATGTGTGTGTGAGCGCCTTGAGTCGCCTTAGTGGTGAGATATGTGCGCTTTATAAGTTATCGTATTATTATTATTATTATTATTATTATTATTATTATTATTATTATTATTATTATTATTATTATTGACTCACATGCGAAGCAAAAGTGAGTCTATGTACTCACCCGTTTCGTCCGTCCGGGCGTCCGGGCGTCCGGGCGTCCGGGCGTCCGAAAACTTTAACGTTGGATTTTTCTCGGAGACTATTAAGTCTATCAATACCAAATGGGGCATGATGGTGTATGATGACAAGGCCTCAAAAAACATACATGGTGACTTGTCCTTGCTTCAAGGTCAAGGTCGCAGGGGCCATAAATGTTGTATAAAAAACAGCCATTTTTCACATTTTCTCTATTTTCTATGAAGTTATTAAGATTGGATACCTGACCTCTATATGGTATATAGGGCAAAGTAAGCCCTATCTTTTGATACCAGTTTGGTTGACCTTGCTTCAAGGTCAAGGTCACAGGAGCTCTTCAAAGTTAGATTGTATACATATTATGAAGTGACCCTGACCCTGAACTATTGAAGATAACTGTTTCAAACTTAATAATTATGTGGGGCACATATTATACTTTCATCATAAGACACATTTGGTCACATATCATCAAGGTCAAGGTCACTTTGACCCTTATGAAATGTGACCAAAATGGGGTAGTGAACCACTAAAAGTGACCATATCTCATGGTAGAAAGTGCCAATAAAAACCGCTGGCGCTGAACCTCCAGGTTTTGGCATTTAAGAAAAGATTGGGTTCGAACCCGCAACCTCTCGAGAAAAGAGGGGGAAAACACCACATAAAAACACAACAAAACCAGAACCTCTCGAAAAAAGAGAAGAAAAAAAAAGTTTCAGCGCAGAATCAAACCTGGTCATGCATGACCAAGAGTCGAACGCTCTACCAGCTGAGCCATTAGAGAATTGCAATGACGGAGTGTTTGTAAAGCATGTAAATCCATTGCTAAGCTATCGGCCCAGGAACAATCAACCATATATTTTAAACATGATGGATAGGTTCAGGAAGCTCCTATTATGACATGCTTTGCTTTCCTTTGGCATGTCATAGACGCTGAATTAACACTCACACAGTCACACAGAGGAGGAAGTGTATTATAGATGTTCAACCCAGACATGTGCATTCGTACTCATTCAGTGATTCACGCACACACCGTGTGTGGTTACCGTGGTTACGTTGTGTTTTCTTCGCGTAGACACTGATCTATATCTAAATACGTGGAGTAGATAGAAAAAAATGGCTAGCAAGAAAAAAGAGAGAAAGGCAAGGGCAAAAAACTTCAGTGAAACCGAAATGAGTGTGTTGGTCCTGAAATGCGCCGCTTACATAAAATCTAAGCGCAAGAAGGACTTGCAGGACGGGCGTGAGGCTGGTGTTGAGGAAGAATGTGAAGTAGACATGCTTGCGAACGTGGAAGAATGTGGAGGTGGTTTGTAACTTTGTTCATGTAGCAAAGAACGTGTATGATTACTTGTGTTTGTGAGTGTAGATTGTCTATGAAAGAATGTGTAGAGTTAACACGTGCAAAATGCGTGATAGCGTCATAAGTGCCTGACGACGTCATTCTTTCGGTTGCTGTGCCTTTGAATAATTCTGGGTTCGACTGATTTCTTTATGGATCTCGTCGGTGATGGCCAAGATTTCCTTTCGATGGAATCGAAACTTTCTGAACACCTCTTCATCATTAAATACTTCTAACGGGTGCCTTCGGTCTCGGAATACTCGGTTTTTCCTTAACAGATTGTCATGAATTCGTTTCTTAAGCACAATCGCTGCCATCTTGCCTCTCTCGATAACCCCGGTTTATCTATTTATCTTGCCGACTTCGGGAGAATAGTTTAACACTCTGCTTTGACGCGAGTTTAGGGCTAAATCGCCGTCATGAATAGGAGAATTTAAACCGAAGTCAAGATAAATCGGGGATAGGAGATAAATCGAGTGTTAAAAAGATAAATCGCCGTCGTGAATACGGGCCAAGAACAATAAAAATACAGCCAGAGAACTACCAGAATCGGCGATAGGCCCTGGGCCTGTATGCACGTCAGAAGCGGTTAGCATAAACGCGTTTAGAGCTTAAACGCGGTTAGCTACACGGGCCCTACAGCCTGGGCCTGCAAACGTCGGTCCGTTTAGTTTACTAATCGCGTTATCGGTATGCACGTCAATCTGGTTAGCCTATCCTATACGGATTTTCGCGTATAAAGTTATCGCACCTCCGAGGTCCGATAGAGGGCCTAAACGCGTTTTTCCGAGCGTCTTCTGCGAAGAAACAGGATTTTCCGGAACCGGGTGGGGATGGAGGGTGAGGATAGTGGGTGGGGATGGGAGGTGGGGATGGCGGGTGGGGATGGGGTGGGTGGGGATGCAGGGTGGGGATGGAGGGTGGGGATGGAGGATGGGGATGGGGGGTGGGGAGGAGGAGGAGGAGAGGAGGGGGAGGAGGGGAGGAGGAGGAGGGGGAGGAGGAGGAGGGGAGGAGGAGAAGGGGAAGAGGGGAGGAGGAGGAAAGGGGAAGAGGGGAGGAGGGGGAGGAGGAGGAGGAGGGGGAGGAGGAGGAAGAGAGGGAGGAGGAGGGGGAGGAGGAGAGAGAGGAGGGGGAGGGGGAGGAGGAGGGGAGGAGGAGGAGGAGGAGGACGGGGGGGGGGAGGAGGGGGAGGGGGAGGAAGAGGGGAGGAGGGGGAGGAGGACGGGGGGAGGAGGGGGAGGAGGACGGGGAGGGGGAGGAAGAGGGGAGGAGGGGGAGGAGGACGGGGGGGGAGGGGGAAGGGGAGGAGGACGGGGAGGGGGAGGGGCAGGAGGGGGAGGAGGTGGAGGAGGGGGAGTGGAAGAGGGGGAGGAGGAGGAGGAGGAAGAGGGGAAGAGGGGGAGGAGGAGGGGGAGGAGGAGGGAGGAGGAGGGGGAGGAGGAGGGGAAGAGGGGGAGGAGAAGGGGGGGGAGGAGGGGGAGGAAGAGGGAGAGGAGGGGGAGGGGGAGGAGGAATGGGAGGGGGACGGGGGGGAGGAGGGGGAGGGGGAGGAGGAGGGGGGAGGAGGGGGAGGAGGACGGGGAGGGGGAGGAAGAGGGGAGGAGGGGGAGGAGGACGGGGGGGGGGGAGAAGGGGAGGAGGACGGGGAGGGGGAGGGGGAGGGGCAGGAGGGGGAGGAGGTGGAGGAGGGGGAGGGAAAGAGGGGGAGGAGGAGGAGGAGGAAGAGGGGAAGAGGGGGAGGAGGAGGGAGGGGAGGAGGGGGAGGAGGAGGGGAAGAGGGGGAGGAGAAGGGGGATGGGGAGGGGGAGGAGGAGGGGGAGAAGGAGGAGGGGAGGAGGAATGGGAGGGGGAGGAGGAGGGGGAGGAGAAAGAGGGAGAGGAGGGGGAGGGGGAGGAGGAGGAGGAGGAGAAATGTTGAATGCATGAATAGGTCGTGCATTGCAAAATTGGAAATGCGGGTCAATGCACCTTCACGCGAAAGCACCTGTCAATGGATTTCGTTGCGATATAACAACAATGTATTCCGCGCGTCAGCTATAAATAGACGTGCGCGAACTTGGAAGATCGGCGTGTAGATGACCTGCATTTCCATTTGTAAAAGATAAGCGCTTTAACGACCTATTGATGCAATCAACATACAGATTTGATAAATTAATGCTGTTCATGGCTTACATTTTCTTTGGATGGGTTTCTAGTGTCCCAATATACAGCTTTTTCTGTTCGAACTGTAGACAGCGTGTGTGTGTTTAGCTATACGTCTCCGTTTAGCGCGATGTGCATACCAAATCCAGTTAGGGCTTATACGTGGTTAGGGCCCGTATAGCTAAACACACACACGCTGTCTACGGTTGGCACAGAAAAAGCTGTATATTGGGACACTAGAAACCCCATCCAAAGAAAATGTAAGCCATGAACAGCATTAATTTATCAAAGCTGTATGTTGAATGCATCAGTAGGTCGGAAAAGCTGGTACATGTTACAATTCGCAATGCAGGTCGACACGGCGAAGAATCCGTGGCGACGGCTCCACTGCTTACATTGCGTGTTCGCACAGAAATCGCTGTATTTGGGGGATACTAAAACCCCATCCAAAGAAAATGTAAGCCATGAACAGCATTAATTTATCAAAGCTGTATGTTGAACGCATCAATAGCTCGTGAAAGCTCCCACGATTTAAAATTGCAAATGCAGGTCGACGCGATATAGATATCTTATCTACACAAGAAGCGTCTATTGCCATGGCTTGGCACGAGAACGAGGCACGGAGCAAAGGGACGTAACTCTAAATTCTGACTCCGCTTCGCGTAATGGCGTAGCGTCTGCAGGAAAAGCCGCGAACGGCGCGATCTAAAAATAGATAAGCGAGTGATGTCTACCAACATCCGGGGACATCCCTTAGCGTGCGTTCCCATTGCTGTGCTGGAAGATGGTTCGACACTGCTCCTGGGGAAAATGCAACAGCGATTCAAGATACAAGCACAAAGACCACATGAAAGGAGTATTTTTTATAACGGTGCCCGACCCACTTGTTGAATCGGAGAAATTCAATCGATGGGTGCATTTGTGCGGGCGACTACACTTCAAAGTAAAGCCAAGCAGCTCCTAGGCACGATGGAGACAGTTCATTTGTTCAAAGCATTTCGTTGGTAGCAATGGACCTATAGAAATGAATCCGGATCCACTCCCTGCTCATTACACGGAACAGCAGGTGAGTTTTTATTATGATAGATCGCAATTAGGAGCTCCGCATCACACGGACTGGAAGATTTATCATGCCTCCGTGCCGAACAGAGCGTTTTCGGCGTTCTTTCATTCCTTCAGCTGTTCACAACGCGGACTTAGACTATGGATATAGCTACAGGGTTAAAGAGTAAAGCAACGGATATGCATTATTGCATACATAAGGCTAAGCTACACGAATGATTTCGGTGGGGGTTATAATATATTAATTATTGTGTGATGAGCGGAGTCTGCGAGAGATCGACCCTACAGTCATGACAAGACGTATATATATATATATATATATATATATATATATATATATATACTAGCCGCTTCGCGGCCAGGCAATGCGCAAAGCGTCAAAGCCACAAACAAAGCCAAATTCTTCACCCGCCATTTTGTTTATCTCATTACGTAACCATAACCAAAAATGTGTTCACAGATCTTCATCATTTGACTTTACCTACCCATACACCAAATTTCGGTCAAATCGGAGCACTTTGAGCTTTTGGTGGCCATCCACACAGTCGTCCATTGTTTACTCTGCCGCCATTTTGTTTTTCTCGTGATGTAACCATGGTAACCAAACAATTTGTTCACAGATCTTCATCGTTTGACTTTACCAACCCACACACCATATTTCGGTCAAATCGGAGCACTTTCAGTTTTCGGCGGCCATCTTATTTGTGCCCACTTCCGGTTACCATGGCGACACTTTTTTTAACCCCACCATGACCTGACCCCGGCCCACATCTAACCCCATACCAAGTTTTAAGTCGATGGGAACTCCTGTGTCTCAGGCGGCTTCGCCGCCTTCGACACAGTCGTCCATTGTTTACTCAGCCGCCATTTTGTTTTTCTCGTGACGTAACCATGGTAACCCCAAAAATTGTTCACAGATCTTCATCATCTGACTTTACCAACCCACACACCAAATTTCGGTCAAATCGGAGCACTTTGAGTTTTCGGCGGCCATCTTGTTTGTGCCCACTTCCGGTTACCATGGCAACGCCATTTTTTTAACCCCACGTTGACCTGACCCCGGTCCACACCTAACCCCATACCAAGTTTCAAGTCGATCGGAATAAAACTGTGGAAACGTATGAGTGTCACACACACACACAGACAGACAGCGAAAATATATATAGAGATATATATATATATATATACGTACGCCTCTGCAGTTGTGACTGTTCTGTGTTTAATCTGTTTAATTTTAATTGGTATCCACTTCACGTCTTATTCACTAGAAAACTGGACACTCGTCTGAGATCGAGAACACGAAAAAGTATATATAATTCAATAAACAACTTCATGGTGGAATAATAAATAAGTTTAGGGTAATTCACGTGTAAAAAAATCGTTTTAGTGTTGTCAATTTTAGCAGCAGTACAGAAATAATTTAATCTATCGTTTTGCCCGGCTTGATAACGCTCTGCACTAAAGACGCGCGTTCCACCATATATAGCTCCCCGCTCACTCTCCACTCCAGAGAGTTTATAGCACTATTACTTGTATTAGAACAAACTCTGCCCTGGAGATACCGGGAGCGAGAATTCATGCGGGTGAGATTCAAATCACCAAGTTGACAAGTACTTAAAGTAGCTTTCAAAAGTGTTGTCCTTACCAGTGAAGGTTAGTACTGCGTATTCAATTAATTTGCAAGTAAATGTATGTGGCTATGAGTGTGTCATGCTCGGTAAATCGTATTTTTGAACTGCATATATATTATATCATGCGTGCCCGTTTTCCAGATCATCCATGCAGTTGATTATTTACACTACTACGCAAGCTGCAAATTTGAATTCACTTCTTCGGTTAACTGAATTGCTAAATTCTATACGAGAAGTATCGGTGATTGCGATGTTGGCTTATTTCAGTGTTAAAAGGCTGGAGTTAGTCAACTATGGGATTCCATTGCCGAGAAAAGCACTGAATATGTACGTTGCTCTTGCAAAAACGCCGTTTCA
Organism: Theodoxus fluviatilis; assembly: GCA_034096865.1. NCBI lineage: Eukaryota > Metazoa > Mollusca > Gastropoda > Cycloneritida > Neritidae > Theodoxus > Theodoxus fluviatilis. The sequence goes on along the minus strand of JAWQFJ010012690.1, from coordinate 1,018 downwards.
ATTAAGTTTTTATTATCACGTACGTCACCAGTGATGCGCACGTGCGTGCGTGACAACCACTCGCACTGGGTAAGATGTCTTTGCGAGGCTTTGTGTGAACAAACGCCATTTGCACACGTCTTCTCCGATCAATGCTGTCCCCGGAAGTAGTGCCACCGCCGGAAAGTACCGAACGTGACGTCACGCCGAAGTGAACGTGGGCTTACAGACGCTACGCTATGAAAATCGATTGAGTTCGCGGTGTCAGCAAAGATTATAGGTACCTATAATCTTTGGTGTCAGTTCCAGAATGTCTGGCCGACGAAATCTGAACTTACGAAATACTTCTTGGTCATCGTAGGTGTCGAAGGGATTAGTTCGGTCCCGGAAAATCCTGTTTCTTCGTAGAAGACGCCGCTGCCGTGCTCGGAAAAACAAAACGGCCGCCATATATTTACACGCGTTTAGGCCCTCGGAGGTGCGATAACTTTATACGCGAAAATCCGCATAGGATAGGCTAACCAGATTGACGTGCATTCTGGATGGTAGTTCTGAGAATTTTGGTTTTAGAGCCCGGTTATACTAAGCTCCAGGATTAAACACAATTATAACCCATGCCGAAGCTGTAAGCCGAATGCGCAATGTTATCACCCCTGTTTGCTGTGCGATCAATCTGCGGTCATGGCCTATTTACCGATCGGCGCTAAATCGTACGGCGCTAAGAAATAGGCTTCAAAATGGTACTATAGGATACTGAGCGATATATCGCATTATCCCCTTCTTGATATGATTTTGTTAAAGTTATCTAATTATAACAGAACTATATTTGACCAAAATACGTAGTAAACAGAGCAACATGAGAACACAGACATGCGGTCGACCATTACTCCGTCCAGGGAATGATGATCAAATGGTGACTGTCAGATGTCTCGTGTTTCAGAACAATGTTGCTTGTGTCTAACAGTAATCGGTAGCTTTTGGTCAAGATAGTTCCGTCTGGTTTACGAAAAGTAGGAATAGCTTAAATAATTTCATATTC
>JAWQFJ010012688.1:0-12893 GCA_034096865.1 Theodoxus fluviatilis | reverse complement strand
AGAACTACTTTAACGGCGTATGTCATGGAGCAGATCGGCTATCCCCCAATCCTCTCGTGTGACCGCCATTTGCATATTTCGGATGAAAACCTTCCATCCTGTGATGTCAACTCGGCTAGAGACACTTTCGCCGGTAGGCAAAGTCTCTAGTGAACTAGAATGACCCAACAATAGACCTAGGGCGCGTTCCTTAGGCAAGGAATCTCGCAAGAAACTCGAGGGCTAGCGTTGCCTATGGCAACAAGGAGGCACTCGCTGTGAAGGAGGGTGGCTGAGGTAGCTCCGGAGGTCCCTCGCCGCTTTTAGCCGCAGAGGCCCGAATAATCCAAAATGGCGTAGTCCGTGCCAATTGGATTGCCGCTGATAGACGGCAGTGCGTGTGATGTTCTTCTCACTGTCCAATGATGGAAAAGTGTATGAACACGGAAGTATTTGCTATTCGAGTGTTCATCTGCATACTTTGAGGAGTACGTGTGTAGTTTATTTCTGGACAAACACTTGAAATTTTTTTAATCGATTGCACACACGAATCATCGTTCATGTCCACTCTTTGAATTCTGTCCCTTGAATTGATCGAAGTGTATCGAGATACAACATTTTGTACAACATTGTCTTCAACTGAACCTGGGTTGCTTTCTTTTCTCTGAAGAAGTGCCCGTGCCATTCGAGATCTCACCATAGTATGTTCTATGAAGTAAAAAAAACTGCTGTGATGTCTGTATGGTCAGTAATTTCGTCTATTGGCAACTTCGTCACCGACTCTGGCGCCAGGGTGCAGCCATGTTTTCTTGGAATTCCGCCTCGCCAGTTGATGATTGGTCTTCTCTTATGCGTCTTTCGATGCTTGCCTTGCTCTCGGCTTGCCCTCAAGGAGGATACCTAGCGTAGGCAACGCGCCCCTACTATTCGCCTTGGCAGTCGACTTCGACCGGGAGAACGTGGCAAGCTTTGTGTTGCAATTCTTGCTGTGAAAAGATGTGCACGTCTTCAATGGCTGGAGACGGATTCACCGGAGTCGAGCTAAAAATAGTAGTAGTCTCACGACAGCCTCCATTTCTGTAGGACAAGAACTGAAATGCATGTAGTAGAAGATAGGCCTATTTGTTCGTACTTTTTGGGGGGGATAAAGAACGGTCGATGATGGTAACAAATTGCACCAAACCATGAAGATAGTTTGATTCCAAATAAAAATCACTGAGAATATTGAGATTGGGTAAGTTTAAATTTTATTACTGAACACAGACCCGTTAACGATTTGTAAAGAAAACATTCTGATCGAGGGGAGTGCCCCGAATACTGTAACCGACAGACATGAACAATTGAAGTGTAACGAATAAGGCAGCCTGTTTCGACTGGAGTCATAGATGGATGGATGGATGGTGTTTTACGGCCTGACAGCCTTTGAGGGCTATGTAAGGCCACTAAGCACGAAAATCATTACAGCAGTTTAGAGTAAATGCAAATCAAGTCACGGTGTCCCTAGTCATTTGCCTCTTACGAATCGCGTAGAGGAGACGCGGTGGGTCAATTCTTACCCCGAACCCACAGGGGGCGACTGGAGTCAGCTTTGTTCTTCAATCCGCAGGGTCTATACACGACTGCGTTTGCTTTTCGCTGTAGTGACTCGCTCTCTCGTCAGTGACTGAGGTCGTGCCTATGACTGCGGTCGAGAGCTGTCGATTACTCGTCGTAGCAAAGTCTACATTCTGATCCACGCGTAATTTTATGTATGATGTAAAGCTCTAATGGAATCCGACAATGGTCGATCTTTAGTTCTCGATTGAGTAGACAATTTCGTTTGCTTGACGTGGCGAGAATGAAGAATTCATGTAGTTGGTGAGAGATGAGATGACGGTTAGTCGATAGACTAGCGATCGCCGTCCTATCACTGCAAACGGCGCTGAATTTGAAACCGCCATCAGCTAAATGAATGCGGTCGTATATAGGCTCTGCTGACTGAAGAACGTAGCTGTACCTGTGACTCCAGTCGCTGACAAGTTTCATAATTTCATAACACTTCCATTGTGCACGTCTGCCAGCTACATCGTCGGGACACTCCCCTCGATCAGCATGTTGTTTACAAATCGTTTTAAGGGTATGTGTACAAATCAGAAAAGCAAATCTTATCTACAATCAATATTCTCGATACTTTTTTAGTCATTATCAAAATAGTTTCATGCCTTGGTGTGATTTTTTACCATCATTAACTGATTTTTATTCCTAAAAATGTACGGACATATACGTCTTCTACTACACGCATTCCAGTTCTTATAATACAAAATATGGCAACTGCAATGATTTTTAGCTTGACCCTTGACGCGTCTCCCGCCATTCACCCCCGCTCCCGTTTCTTTTCTGGCAGTATACTATTGTGAAAGGAGCATATCAAAACCAGAGGTCTTATATACAAAGCTAACCATAACATTAGCGCTCTTTTGTAACTAAAACGTGCTGTTCTGGGATCAAACTATGCGTGTGGTTTTTTCCCACTGAAAAATTAGCAAGCTTTTTGGAATTGCATGCTTTTAAGCACGCGCAAAAGTGCGCTTGTTGCTTATGGGATGCTCCCGGGCAACACCATCTGCACTTGGCCTGTCTGTCGATGATGGGTCAAAGTTGAAGCGGTTCGGAACGAGTGACAAGAGGTGGATGACAGGAAGAAGCGAAGAGAAAGAATAAGCACACACACGTCATCAATCAGTACGCGCTTCCATGTGGGCCAGCAAACCCTCCTATCGCAGAAAGTGTGTTGGTTGTTGACTATGAAGAAAATCGACTTATTGCAACAGTTTCATTTGTGTCGGATGGCTGTGTCTCGTTACAAAACACGCACACGGCAGCCGCCGCACGATACCTCCACCTCAGCTGGAACCCATGCATGTCCGTGGAGCTTTCGGGGCCTACTCCAGTAGCTCGGACATGGGCGGCCCCAAGCAGCAAACGCCACCGGGGGTATCGGTTTGGGGCAGAACTTAAGGCCCCCTAGGACTTTGGCTCTTGTGTCAGATCCACAAGAACGTTGCCTCGGCTGTCTGCTGGAGTTGCCTAATGACCTTTTTGGAGCGTGAAGGCTTGCAACCCAACTGCATCAAAACCGGGTTGTTGAGTGCACTATGAAGCCTCTACACTCCACTTCGACAAGGAGCACCTGACAGTCCCAACCCTCCTTGCAGCATTTCAGGCGGAGTACCTCGACCGCTTCCTCTCATGAGCCCATGCAATATTTGATTCCCAAGGCACCGTCAGCTCAACAAGGAGAATCTTTCTGGAACAGATTATGACGTCTGGACGCTGGTTGAAGTGCGCGATCTCTCTCGGAAGAGAGAATGAAAGAGAATGCATCAACATGCTGACGAAAGAAAGTGGAATTTCTTTCCCTCGCATTCCAAAAGCGATACATAACAGGAAGTGAAAACGACTGGGCGCTCTATGAACAAGGCACAAAGGGGTTCACAATTCTATCTCCTCTCCCCCCCCCCCCGCTTCCCCCTCCGCTCTCCCCGCCCCCCTCCCCCCTCCCCCCGCTCCCCCCCCCTTCCCCCCGCTTCGCCTATGTTCTGTGCATCTCCCCTTGTTTTGGGGGGGGGGGGGTTGTTCTGTGTGTGAGAGATGTCCAGGTGTGAAACAAGAAGATATGAAATGTAATCAAAAGATGATCAGCAAGACTAAAATTATCAGATACCGAGCTACTGACACACTGGATGATCTTTGCCAAATTGCTCTCCCTTTATGACAATGTGCTAATGCGGAATGATGTGACACGTCCCCTTATTAAAACAGCAAAAAAAAAAAATTATCTGCGGTTTTTGAGCGGAGGAACTCCTCCTCCTCCTCCTCCTCCTCCTCCTCCTCCTCCTCCTCCTCCTCCTCCTCCTCCTCCTCCTCTTCTTCTTCTTCTTCTTCTTCTTCTTCTTCATACGACCAGAACGAGTCTTTTCCTCATACCAAACATAACACCTCTGAAACGGACAGGAAGCAACATTACGCTGATTCCCTCAGTCTAAATGTGTGTGTGCGAGAGAGAGACGGATGGACGGGCGGGCGGGCGGGCGGACGGACGGACGGACGGACGGACGGACGGACGGACGGACAGACAGACAGACAGACAGACAGACAGACAGACAGACAGACAGACAGACAGACAGACAGACAGACAGACAGACAGACAGACAGACAGAGAGAGAGAGAGAGAGAGAGAGAGAGAGAGAGAGAGAGAGAGAGAGACGGACGTACGTACGTACGGACGGACGGGCGGACGGGCGGGCGGGCGAACGGACGGACGGACGGACAGACAGACAGAGGCAGAAGAGAGAGAGACAGAGAAAGAGACAGACATAGAGAGAGAGAGAGAGAGAGAGAAAGAGAGAGAGAGAGAGAGAGGGGGGGGGGATGACGGGACTGAAATGAAATGAACCGAACAAAATATGTAGGCCACCGGCCCATTACATGGCAAGAAAACGCTTAACAAAGCATAAAAAACCTGGCAACAAGTTTAGGTCAACTCGCAGAGGTGAATTGACTCTGTTAATGTGAAAGTTTACGTTCTCCGTGCAACCCATGAGGGTTGCTGTCGCGTCGGCGGCGTCATGTAGGTTTCTGGGTTGTTTACGCTTGCAGCATCCTTGACACGCTGGCGAACAGCTGATCTCAGACAAAGCGTAGACTGGCTATGTCCGGAGCTCTCGTTGGTGACGACAGGCAGGCCTTGCAGTGGGACGTTCCACGATCACGTGGGCAATTGGCATTGGTCGACGGTTGAATCAAAGTTTGATCTAACAAGCCTCAAACACACACACACACACACATACACACACACACACACACACACACACACACACACATTCAGAGAGAGAGAGAGAGAGAGAGAGAGAGAGAGAGAGAGAGAGAGAACGAACGAATGGTTTATTTTTGTGAGGCCACCGGCCCATCACAACTCGATTACAAATAATATGCCTCATCGGCCACCGCAATACAAATCGCTTCTTGTCTTCTCTTAAACGCATAGTACAGAAACATAGCAACCGTGCGTACTGCTGTTGGCTCTTCCAGTGACAAGAGTGTCTTAAAATCACATGATTTGGTATTTGTCGCCAACTTGGAAAAGTACATTCGTCGCAGATCCTCATAGACAGGACATTCAAATAACAAATGCTTTTCACTTTCGTCATCTTCATAGCAAGCTGGACATAGGACATTCTCATTAACGTACCCTGCAGGAGTTATCCTCGGCGCTCTCTGTCGAAAAACAACGCGTTAGGTAGAACCACCTAGTTCCGGTTGCATTCTCGTAGCGTCTGCACTGAATACTAGATCGCTCAAAGTACATGTATGTGGGGGTGGAAAACAGTACTGTGTCATGTAAAGCTCGAATGAGTAGCAGCAGATAACTGTTTAGTTCTGGCTTGAATTGACAATTTCGTTTCCCTGGTCTGGCGAGGACCGAAAATTCACTATCATCCAGTCGATGAGTGATCAACTTGCCCGCACGGCGTAATGTATAGGCCTAACTTGTAAGATCGGGTCGATGATGACAAGAAAATGGCATTAAAACACACACAAAGTTTCATTACAACTAAAATCACCGATTATATTAATAACTGACCATTTTTACACTTACAGCTAGTACTGAAACCTTACAACGCAAACAAAACACACCTGCCGGGAGTGTCCCGGTCTAGCACGAGTGATCGTTTCGCTATCTGATCCGACATGGTATTCCAGCAAACAAGCAGCTACTGCAACTTCATGAAGTTATTGAAATCTCGAAGTGTGATGTCAGACATCGATTGACCGAGTTCGACTGCAGCTGCCGGTTGCATTCTCGAACATTTCGTCTGCACTGAATACTAGATCCATTAAAGTATGTGGGGGTGGAAAACAGTATACTGTGTCATTTGCCATAACCATCGTGGCAAAATTATTGATGGAAAAGTTGTCAAGCTACATGGCATTCCAGCAAACAAGCAGCTACTGCAACTTCATGAAGTTATTGAAATCTCAAAGTGTGATGTCAGACATCGATTGACTGAGATCGACTGAAGTTGCCGAATCAAACGTAAGCGCTGCTCCCAAGGCCAAGCTCGTTTAAGTTGCTTGTGATCGTTTCGCTACCTGATCCGACAATAATTACTAAACATTGATATCAAAAGCACTCTTCAAAAGTTTTGGCGGGTGGTCTACCCCGCACAACTAAAATCTACGGATAATATCATCTCCACAAGCCGAACTTTGTGAAGTTATACATTACGCCGAGTGCGGTACAAGTTGATCACTCATCGACTGGATGATAGTGAATTTTCGGTCCTCGCCAGACCAGGGAGGGAAACGAAATTGTCAATTCAAGTCAGAACTAAACAGTTATCTGCTGCTACTCATTCGAGCTTTACATGAAACATTATATCACACTAGCTCGATAGTCTGCTGGCGTAGTGACTACGGTTCGATCGCGTTCGTCTGCTAGCCAGCTAGGTACGCACGGTGAGGTTTGTATACTTATCTTCTGTGGGTTTTGTGCAGAAAGTATACGTTAAAACAGTCTAATATGACTATTTTCGATTAGTTTTTAATCTAATTTATCTTTTTGCATGCTTTAGTGTCATCCTTTTGCCACGATCTAGCGATCATCCCATCAGCTTCTATTTGTACCACTCTACCGGAACTAGTGGAAGTAAAGAGACGAAACTCGGGCTGAATTTCCGTTTCAGAAGTGAGAATGTCCTATAGATAAGCATTTTCAGACCGCTCTTTTGCAAACTATACTTGTGAGTGAACAAGTTGCTAAACCCTGTCCTAAAATGAACATACACATCTCGGAAAACTTTTTTATCCAATATATACAAATACTTCTCTCTCATCCAGTCTGTCTTGAAGGATCTGTAGAACTCGTATCTACCACTCCCTGCAAATGAATTTGTCCATACATTTCTGTATTCAATGATAAGGCGTTTTCTGAACTCTAACAAAAACTTCGGCTCGTTTTGCACATTCTGACTACACCATACATCCGCAAATCCATATCTGTACAATACTTCTTTTATTTTGTCTACCCAATTATCGTAATTTACTGAGAGAAGCATCATCTTATAAACTTTGTAAGAGTAACGAGTAGCATCCATCTTTAACACACGTAACCAAAATTTAATAACAGAGAGAGAGAGAGAGAGAGAGAGAGAGAGAGAGAGAGAGAGTTTTAACATTTTTATTTCCTCAGAAACTGTCCATCTTTATGCCGCCCATTTCGGGACTAAGGTAGTTGGTAATTAACATTTCCAGTTCTACTTGTATCTGAGCTGATGAATCATTGATGTAAAAATGAATTATATGAGTAGTAAAAAGCTTCTCTTGCAAAGCGGGTCTCCTTAGAGCTCCTCGGTGTTGTTTACAACAACGACGACAACAATAACATAAACAACAACAACAACAACTACTATTACTACCACTTTTGCTGCCGCTGCTGCTACTACTACTACTACTTCTACTACTATTACTACTACTACTACTACTACTACTACCACCACCACCACCACCACCACCACCACCACTACTACTACTACTACTACTCTACTACTACTACTACTACCAATACTCCTACTATCTCTACTACAACTACTCCTACTACCACTGTTGCAGGGCAAGACATTTTCTAATGCTCTCATTGTCCTCTGTTTCTAGTCATCCTTAAGCATCGAATGCAAGTTAGTTTCTGACAGAAGTGAACTGCAAAAAATCGCGAGAGTGAGAGGTCTGCATAGTGTATGCCTCCTGTTAAGAAGACTTTCAGACTTAAAATAAACATCGATTTCGTTTCAATAAAACATTTCTGAGACAACCAAGAAGATTCCTCCCAAATCTTACTCAGGTGAGGCTATCTCTCGGGTGTTAAGGAAGACGACGCGCTGTGCCATCATCTGTGAGTGCGCTTATGGCTCCGAAGTCCAAACTCCGAGGCACACAGGCGACTGCAGGTGGATCAAGGAACACCGGTCTGGACAGTGGTTGAAGCAGCTCAATGTCGACTTGCTCGCGCAGCATCAAGGCGACAACGGCGGCTATCTTCAAACGCTCTTACAGCTTTTCGGGTGGTGGAATGTGTCAGAGGGTTCTGTCGGCAGCATTGGCCTCAAGGTGCTGCAGTTGGAGGTTTGCCCATTTTGAAGTTTGCCTTGAGGTTGTACTTGTACCTTTTCTTTGCTCCCCCTTGGTTCCGACTTCCCTGTGCCAAGTCGCCATAGAAGAGCTGCGGGGGGATTCTGGACTCCTGCATGCGGATGACATGCCCAGACCATCGAAACTGGGCATTGAGGATCTTGGCTTCGACGCTTGTGGAGCCGGCTCTGTCAAGGACCTCCTGGTTGGTAACGCGGTGCTGCCAGCTTATCCGCATCATTGACCGCAGGGCGCGCTGTGAAATTGTTCAAGGCATTTGATGTTCCTGTGGTACAGGGTCCATGCCTCGCAACCGTAGAGCAGTGAAGTGAGGACCACTGCTTTGTACATCTTGAGTTTGATTGAGAGGCGGATGTCTCTGTGTTGCAAGACTCTGGTTCGGAGTCGCTCTAGTGCCTGGCTTGCTTTCTGGATCCTCGCTGCAATCTTGTTGTCGAGGGATCCGACAGAAGAAATGGTGCTGCCCAGGCATTTGAAGCTGTCAACATTCCTCAGCCGCGTGCCATCTATAGCGATGTATGGCGATTGGGATGAATAAATCAAGAATCAACCAACGTTATGAACATGCCGAAAGAGGAGATCAAAAATGTCCATTTTGTAATTCCGTTGAAGATGAAGAGCACTGTCTGTTTCACTGCAAATAATACTAACGTTTGACTTGTTGCCACTCTTCTATCTTGCCTTCCATTGGAACAGTCAGCTATTTCTGGTCTCTGCAGAGTACAGCACAGAGAATAGAAAAGCCCGACAGAAAATCTGGAGCCCAGGGCCCAAAGGCAGTTCGTCATTGTTTACAACCTCGTTTTGGCAGCTCCGGCGACGGCGTTAGTGCTAAACTTTTGCGGCCTCGTTGTTCCTTTGGATCACCGGCGACTTGGAGAGGAGAGATATGCTGGATGGACCACAGCCTGTCCTCCATGTATCATCGCCCACGCTTGCATCTTTGCAGCCATCTCTGGTATTTTTTGTATTCAATTGCCTTACATAGCCCACAAAGGTTGATATGCCATGAAACCTCGTTTCTTCCATCATTTAATGAGTCATTTGGCTATTCAAGATCTTCCAGAAAAATCCACGGTTGTGTCATTTGTGTCTTTCTTCATTCATCGAATGAAACGTTTTCAATGTCAAGTCAATCGGTGACCTGTCTTAAGATTAACAGGGTTACCTCCCTGTACGTGTTTGCAGTGTTTTCGCCCGTAATCAACTAGTTTTGTTTGTCACGTAGCAAAAGGCTTGTATTTTCACACAATGCATTTCTGTTTCCAAACTTGTCTCTAATCTGTGCCTTTCAAATAAAAAGCAAGAATACGATAACGAAGACCAGACCTCACCACACACCAAAAAAAGGAACAGAAATGTATTGGGCTGATGGATGGATGGATAGTGTTTTACGGCCTATCAGCCTTTGTAGGCTATGTAAGGCCATTAAGCACGAAAATCACTGGAACAGTTTAGAGTAAACGTAATCCAGTCACGGTGTCCGAAGTTATTCGCCTCTCACGAATCACGTAGGGAGATGCGGTGAGTCAATTCTTACCCCGAACCCTCAGGTGGAATGTTTTGGGCCTCTTAACGTGTTAGGCAGACGAAGCAACTCTCTGTCTCGAAAGACAATGATAGTGCCTCGGTAGATCACTATGACATTTGTAAACGTGATTTCAAGGCACTGGGGATTGACTTGGACGCCTGATGGGAGACGGATGCTCTGGACAGATGCGCCTGGAGACGAGGAACCAGTCCGAGAGGAACCTGATGGACCAGACAGACGGCAGGCGTCTCTACAGTAGAGGAAGGCCAAGCACAAGGCAGACAGACCTCTGTCAACCTTCATATCTGGACGCTGTGGCTTGGACCTCCACTCCCGCATTGGTCTCCACAGTCACAGCTGACGCTGTTAACTGGACGGGACTGGTTTCCAGCAGCACACATCTATGGTCCTCCGAGGCTGACAGACGTCTATCATAGGTCATATGGCTCGTGAACAGCGTCTGGAGTTGCTAAGGACCGCACTACTACAGTATTTGATATGTTTACACACATAATAATAAAGCTACCTGGTATGCATCATCTCATCAAATGCCGAGTTAGAGAAGTTGACAACAAACTGGCTAAAGCGAGCCGTGCATTTGGAAGGCTTAGTGTTGTTCGTCCGTCGATTCAACGAGCACCACTCTAGTCATCTGAGGGTTTCTGGGACTGGCTCTGTCTGTGCGTGCGCAGATGGCTGATGAGGCCGATCCTGGCAAGGAAGGTTCTGAGACAAAATGGACACGGAGCGAGTGGGACATCTCCAGAAGGGCTGATAGAACGGGCCTTTCGGGCTTGTCGCTTCTTTTCTGCGGCGATGGTCCTGTTGGCTTCACATGTTTTAGCGCCTTTGTAGCTGGAGGAGCGCCAGGTGGCTCTATTCATTGCGGAGTGTTCCCACGTGTCTGGGTTGATGGCAAACGCTTTCAGTGGGACTGATTTCCAGCAGCACACATCTATGGTCCTCCGAGTCTGACAGACGTCTATCATAGGTCATATGGCTCGTGGACAGCGTCTGGAGTTGCTAAGGACCGCACTACTACAGTATTTGATATGTTTACAGACATAATAATAAAGCTACCTGGTATGCATCATCTCGTCAAATGCCGAGTTAGAGAAGTTGACAACAAACTGGCCAAAGCGAGCCGTGCATTTGGAAGGCTTCGTAGGCGAGTGTGGAACAACAGACATATGAAGAAGGCTACCAAGATCAGCGTATACCTAGCAGTCGTCCTGACCACTCTCCTGTACGGCTCCGAATCGTGAGTTCTCTATCGTCGCCACCTACGACTTCTCGAACGCTTCCATCAGGGCTGCCTCCGTTCCATCCTCGCCATCCACTGGAGCGACTTTGTCACTAACAACACAGTCCTTGATCGGGCCGAGATTGACAGCATTGAGACCATGCTGCTGAGGGCACAACAGCGCTGGGCAGGGCATGCATCAGAATGGAGGACCATCATCTCCCCAAGGTCCTGCTGTACTGTGAACTGTCCTCTGGCCGCCGAGGAGTGGGGGCTTCGAAGAAAAGATACAAAGACTGCCACATCGACCATCGTGATTGGTCATCGCTTGCTGCTGACCGCGAGGCGTGGAAACACACCATCCATGCTGCTACCTCGTCCTGCAGAGAAGCGGCTCTAGGCAGCGGTGAGGGCTAGAAGTGAGAGGTGCAAGACACACAGACATTTCGCCAACACACACAGCTTATGACAGGCTAGAGATGGTTAGAGTAAGAGCAAATCAAGCAAGTCAAAACCGAAGTGCCTGGCGCGCCTAGACGAGGGCAGCCGTAACCAACATTGAAACAGACCGTTGCCGTCGCCTTGCTGCTGCACGTGATCGACTGCACAGAGCCGCCTCTACCCCTGCCCCTGCCCTGACGTCTGGCGTTCCTTGCCCCGCCTGTGGTCGCCTGTGCGCCTCGGAGTTTGGTCTCCGAAGCCACATGCTCACTCATCAAAGATGACAACACAGTCTTTTTTGGCCCCCGAGAGACCATCAAGAAGAAATCTCCATTTCCCCATTTATTCGTCTCCCAAGAATTGCGTAGAGACGTGGTGGGTTCTTCTTACACCCAACCCATAGGGGGAGGAAGAGCTCGGAAGCCAAAACTACATTGTTAGAGGACCACGGACAAAACAGAGAAGTCCCTTGTTTGCAGATTCAGGTTCATGCTGGGAGTTACCAGGCGACTAACCTGATATAGCAGCAATTACCATCTTGCCGCGCTTGAACGGCATCGAGTGAGGAAACCAGTAGTGAGCCAGGTTCTTGAGAGCGAACAAGAAGATGACGAAAGGAGTTATAGGGCCTGCCAGCCTTTCTGGTCTATGCAAAGCCATTGGTCACCAAATCGCAAGAGCTGCTTTGAGAAGGAGCAAGTCAATTTTCTGCCGATTGGTTACCTATCGATATGACCCACTGTATCCTTGAGCCTTGATTTACTTCCACATCAGATTGAGATATATTCTTCAGAAGAACTGATTCTCTTGCTAACTGTGAGCATGGTTAACTGTTGCGTCCAAAATTTCCGTGGCGCGGAATATCCCAACAGCCAATCAGCAAAAACAATGCGGAAAAGACAAGGCGCGCATAACTGACCAATAGGAGAGGATCATCAAAGACGTCTTTGGTGTCATTATAGCTGAAGGGCGCGCAGCTGTTTCAAACAATCAGTAAGCGCTCGCTTCGCATGGGAGTTAGTCACGGTCCTTCCTCAGGAATTGCCTCTACCACCCAGGAGTAAAAGCGGGTAACTGTGAGGGCACAGTGTAGTACGATTATCCCTTTTACACAGCTGTGAGCCACTGTCGGGTTGGAATACTCTCCAGGAAGTGGAGCTAGTGCTTGCAACTGACTGACTGTCTTATTTTTATTGATATACAAACATGCACATGCACACACACACACATACACACACACAGACACACACACACACATGCACACATAAACACACATGCAAACACACACACACACACACTCACTCATACATTCAAGCACACACTCACACCCACCCTCCATCACTCACAATCACACACCATCAGACATTATATCCCACCCACCCAATCCCCCCCCCCCTTTCCGCACGTGCTCTCTCTCTCTCTCTCTCTCTCTCTCTCTCTCTCTCTCTCTCTATCTCTCTCTTCTCTCTCTCTATCTAGCTATATATCTCTATCTGTATCTCTCTCTCTCTC